>JARYGA010043417.1:0-30348 GCA_030545235.1 Helianthus tuberosus
CATCACTTAATACCACACCAAGTAACACAAACATCCTACTTTTACCAAAGTTAACATCAATGTCAAAGTAAAAAAAAATGCAGAAAATAAAAGTAGTTAGGAAAAGTAAATTGTTCAACATTTGGCACGTAGGCCATCAATTGTTCAAGATTAAAAAGGGTTAACCTGGGTACTCATCAATCAACCACTTCCTCCTCTACTCCTCTCGCCTACTCCATAGCATCGTCATCATCATCATCATCATCGTCATCATCCCCTCCATGGCGTGCAATGTGGTCTCGTATGTATCCAACATCGTCTTGGATCTCGGATAGGTTTCTCTCTATAGCTCCGACCAGGTGGTAGGTGTTGCTCGCCATGTTATACGTGTTCCTAGTACACATAAGGTTTTCCTGCAACAAATCATGCAAACTTTGAAAGTTAGGAAAACCGCCTCCCGAGGAGGATGATTGGCCCAGATCACCGTGGGGTTGGTATTGGTACTGATGATGTTGCGGAGCTGGGAGGACAAGCGCTTCTTGCGGGTTCCATGCATGACCTTGCATCCTTTGAAAGGTTATCGTCCCGTCTTCTGCCTCATAAATCAGGTTCATTGAGCGGCATATGTTAATATCCACCGTACCCGACCATGGGCTCCTCTCAAACGCCCTAGGTATGTGGGCGAAGTGCTTGAAGAGACGGTACACCCATCCCCCAAAGAAAATAGGCGTCGGCGCATTAGCAAGGCGGTTGTGATGCATGTTTCGGAGCATGAGGAACGGAACATCGAGCGGCCTGCGGATGTGAATGCAGTGGAGGACAACCAAATCTCTTAACCCAACGACGCCACTACTGTCATGCCTTTGACTAAGAGAGTAGCCGAGGAGCCTATGAATGTATCTGTATAGCGGATCCCTCAGCTTTGTACTTTTAGTGCTGCTCGGATTGTAGAACCCTTCTCCAATCTGAGCCCACATGGCTTGGCGTTCGTTGTCACCTACCTCTCTCATTCCCCCAGTATTTTCTTCGTTTCCCGCACCCTCTTCCGCATACAACCCGATAATCGACCCAAATTGTGCCATAGAGATCGAATACTTCGTTCCGCCACATCGGAAAGCTACCCCGTCATTGTCGAACGGGTCGCACCTCGAGTTGAATGTGAAAGTGCTATAGAATTCCAATGTGCATTCGTGGGCGGAACGGAGCCGAGTTGTTAGGGCGACTCTGAGTGGTCCCGTAACAATGTTGTTGAAACGGTCAAATTGATTCACCATGGTTAGCAATTCCGTGCAAGCTTGCCTCGGGTATTCTTCCGGCCTTGTTTGAAGAATTTCGTATCGAGCTCTTGCATCGAGCTCATTGGCGTTGAATCTTGTGAACTTCCTGGCCATCTGTTCTTTGGCAAGCATCACATGTTTTTACAAGACTTTGGGCGTCTTTGTAAATGGTTGGCCAATAAAATCCTGAATCGAATACCTTTCGTGCGGTACTAGAAGCACCATGATGTCCTCCGTATGGACCTTCATGACAATGGCGGAGAATTCTTCGTGCTTCACTACCATGTACGCATCGTCGGACGAGTTGGTCGGCACACATTTTGAAAAGATATGGATCTTCCCAAAAGTAGTGTTTCACATTGGCAAAGAATTTTTTTCTTTGATGATGTGGCCACCCTTTTGCGACTATACCACTAGCTAGGTAGTTAGCATAGTCGGCGTACCATGGTTCTTCCTTGTATTCCACCATTTCCAGGGATTCAGTTGGGAATTTTTCATTGATTTGCTCGTCCCTGGTTGCTTCCAAAGCTGGGTCTTCTAAGCGCGAAAGATGATCTGCAGCGGTGTTTTCTGCTCCTCTTTTGTCCTTGATTTCAATGTCAAATTCTTGGAGGAGTAGAATCCACCAAATCAAACGTGGTTTTGCATCTTGCTTTTTGAAGAGATATCGGATGGCTGCATGATCTGTATAAACTATAGTTTTAGAAAGAACAAGATAAGAATGAAATTTATCAAAAGCAAATACCACAGCTAGTAACTCTTTTTCAGTTGTTGTGTAGTTTTCTTGTGCATCATTAAGTGTTTTACTAGCATAATAAATTGGGTGGAAATGTTTTTCTTTTCTTTGTCCCAAGACAGCTCCAACTGCAAAGTCACTAGCATCACACATGATTTCGAAAGGAAATTTCCAACCAGGCGCTATCATGATAGGTGCATTGACTAACATTTCTTTCAAGGTGAGAAATGCTTGATTGCAATCATTGTCAAAGATGAAAGGAGCATATTTTTCAAGTAATTTTGTTAGAGGTCTAGAAATTTTAGAAAAGTCTTTGATAAACCGCCTATAGAATCCGGCATGCCCTAGGAAACTTCTGATAGCTCTTACGGAGGATGGAGGTGGTAATCTAGAAATGGTATCTATTTTAGCTCGATCCACCTCCATTCCTTCGCTTGAGATCTTGTGACCGAGTACTATTCCCTCCGTTACCATGAAATGGCATTTTTCCCAATTAAGGGCGAGGTTAGTTTCCTCACATCGGGATAGCATTCGTTCAAGGTTATCGAGGCATTGGTCATATGAATCCCCAAAGATAGAAAAGTCGTCCATAAAGACTTCCATTGTCTTTTCTATCATGTCATGGAAGATGGCTACCATGCAACGTTGGAATGTTGCGGGGGCATTACATAGACCAAACGGCATGCGTCGATAAGCAAAAGTTCCATAGGGACATGTGAAAGTTGTCTTTTCTTGGTCTTCGGGTGCTATCGGGATTTGAAAGTAACCTGAAAAACCATCCAAGAAACAATAAAATTTATGACCGGATAGTCTTTCTAACATTTGATCAATGAAGGGTAAAGGAAAGCGATCCTTTCTTGTTGCTTCATTTAATCGTCTATAATCTATACACACTCTCCATCCTGTGACGGTTCTTGTTGGTATTAATTCATTTTTCTCGTTAGTTATTACCGTCATACCTCCTTTCTTTGGAACTACTTGGACAGGACTCACCCAAGGACTATCAAAGATAGGATAGATAAGTCCGGCGTCAAGTAGTTTGATGACTTCGTTTTTAACCACTTCTTGAACATTTGGATTTACTCGACGTTGTGGTTGTATGACCGATTTGTAGTCATCATTCATCAAAATTTTGTGTGTGCACATAGAAGGACTAATTCCTTTTATGTCTACAAGCTTCCAAGCTATTGCGTTTTTGTGTTTTTTCAAAAGATTAATTAATTTTTCCTTTTCTAAGTTATCTAATTTAGACGAAATAATTACAGGTAAATTACCATCTTTGTCTAGAAAAGCATATTCCAAAACTTTTGGAAGTTCTTTGAGCTCAAGTGGTGGGTCTTTGGGAGACTCCTTATTTGGTTGCTCATTTCGATCAAGAACTTTAAAAGTTTGTTCTATGGCGACCTCTTCTTCAACAAAGTGGTCAATTTCTTCACTTGTATCGGGTGGTTCATCTTCAATTAGGGGGTCATTATTGCCGAAAGGATATTTCATTGACCGTTCAAGATCGACACTTCTTTTAAATGCCCCTAATTGAAGAGGTAGATTGTTGAACTTCCGGTTTTTCAAAGCTTCGTGAGTTTTTACAAATGGCCGCCCCAACACTAGAGGAGCGTCATCGAGGATGACAAAGTCGGTTGGGATTACCATTTGATTTGTTTGAACCAAGACATCTTCAACTATACCGATTGATTTTATGACTTTCCGATTGGATAGAAAAATGGGTATTTGAAGTGGAGAAAAATCACTAATACTTAATTTTTCGAAAATGCAGTTAGGCATTATGTTAACACAAAGATCTTTATCGATTGTGACATTACTAATAAACGGATTTTGAAAGAAACACGGAACCGGTGTAATGTTAATTACAAATGGGTCTTCTTTTATTAGTGAGGTTTGATCATTAGTTAACTTAACACTTACCATTTCGTCAATTTTAGTGTTAGTGTTTAACTCTTTTAAAAACTTAGCATGAGTGGGTACTAAGCAATGATTTTCAAAAGAAGGTGACAAGAGATTAATTTCTTCAAAATTAGATTCCTCTTGAATTTTAACGTTGTTGGACTCACCTTTTTCGTTGTTTAACTCATGTGTCGGTTTTTCACTTATTTGTTCTTCCATTTTTACACTTTCGGTTATCTCTTCCTTTTTTAACTCTTCTCTTGCGCGGGACTCCTCTTCCCTTGCGCGAGCTTCTTTTATACATCGATCGATAACTCTAATGTGTTCTAATATCCTATCGGTCACTTCGGTTATAGAAAAAGAATCGGTATTTTCTAAGCTTGAATCCGGTTGTTCGATCCTTTGCTCCTCATAATACCCATATGAAGTAGATGGTTCACACCATTGTTCTTCATTGTAAGTATATGATGGATAAGGGTCGCAATTTTGTTCTTCGTAATACTCATATGAGGTGGGTTGTTCACGCCATGGTTCCTCATAATAAGCATACGAAGATGGTGGCTCATATCTTGGTTCCTCAAAGTATGAGTATGAAGGCTCATACCTTGGTTCATCAAAATATGAGCATGAGGGAGGAGGTTCATACCTTTGGTCTTCATAGGATGTGTATGAAGTAGATGGCTCGTACCTGGGCTCCTCATAGTAGGTGTATGAATTGGACGGTTGATATGAGTGATTATTTTGAACTGAGCGTGTGTTACGACAATTAGTGCAATAATTACCCCTATAATCATCCTCCTCATAGGTGTAGTTGTAACCTCCTGAGTATTGATCCATAAGAATCACTCAGCAGACCACAACCGAGTCTCGAGATCAGAAAACAAAAATAAAAACGGAAACAGAGGCTGGACACGGCCCCGTGTTCAGTGGACACGGCCCCGTGTTCAGGATCTGTATCTGGGCGTTTTAATTAAATTTACTGATTTCGTTGAGCACGGGGCGTGTTCAGTGAGCACGGCCCGTGTTCAAGTTACTGTTACTGGTTGTTTTTATGAAAATGTGCAGCACGACCCCGTGTTCAGTGAGCACGGCCCCGGGTACAGGTTACTGTAAATGCAAATCTAAACTAAAATGCAGAAAAATGTGCGCGCTTTTAAAAAGGTTTTGAAAACTGATTAGGCCGTCGATTTTAAGCTTTCTTAAAATCCTTGTGTCCCCGGCAACGACGTCAAAAACTTGATGCGTGCGAAGTGTTATATATATTAGGTGTATATTTTAAGCCCCTTTAACACTTATTTTTAGCCAAGTTTTAAATTTATAAAACACGATATTTTATTAACACTAAACACACATATGGGCAAGTGCACCCATCGTGAGCGTAGTATAGTGTTGGCAAGATACCGAGGTCGTCCAAGGACACAAGAGCTTTTAGTACCGGTTTATCCTCAACGTCTAATCAAAAATAAAAAGTTTAGAAAAATGTTTTAAACTAAGAAAAATAAAAACTAACTAAAATGCTGAAAATAAAAATAAAAGAAAAACAGATAGACAAGATGAATCACTTGGTTTCGACTCGTATCTAGTATAACCTTTGATTATTTCCGCACTTTTGCACATAATTAAGAGATTATCTTAGTTATTGTAGTAGGCCCCTCTTTTGAAGGTGACGTTACCCAAACCCCAGTAGTTTGAGTCAGCAGGGATACAATCCTAAAAGGGTGGATTATTGGAAGATAATGAATTAAGTTATTAATGCAATATTATGGTAGGCCCCGCTTTTGGCGGTGACGTTACCCTCGGCTAAGTAGTCTGAGTCAGCAGGGATACAGTCCTAAATAGCCGGGTTATAGTATTAATAGTAGTTAACTTATGAGGGGATCAAAGAGTTTGGACCCCCGCCATCCAATACCGTGAAGCATTGAAGGAGGTCCTACTAAATTTGACCCAGGTCCATTGCAGGACCTCTAAACGCTGAACAATGGCAAGACCTTTACCAAACCGTTCCCTTAACCCCCGACCAGGTAGCCAACATACCTCCATATAGACCGTGGAGATATGAATGGTGAAAATCTTTTATTTTATATAGACAGTAAAATAATGCCAAGACACCACGGACAAACGATAAGGAAAGATCACCTTCAACATAAGCAACTAGTTATTAAAGTCATTAATACAAAACCAAATAAAAAGTGCCAAAGATTAGAAATAAAAAGTATTATACTAGACACTTTGTCTTCACCAAGTGATGTAAGAGACTTAGGCAAACATGGCCTTGATTGTCAAGAACTCTTACGATCAATCTTGGATCCCGAGACGACTCACACACTCTACGATGGACAATGGATGATGGTGGTGGATGATGGTGTTATGGTGGTGGTGGGTGGTGGGTGAAGTGTGAGAGAGGTGGGGTGCCAAGGGATGAGTTGAAATGAAACCAAGCACTCCTATTTATAGGCTGAACAGAAGGCTGGGCACGGCCCCGTGTCCGCTGGACACGCCCCCGTTCCTGTCTGACACTCTCTCTCTTCATTAATTGTAATTCGCAATTACAATTAATGCGCCTACTGTACTTTCGCCACGCCCCCGTGTTCACTGGGCACGGCCCGTGGTGGGCAATAGAAGCTTCTATAGGTTTGTCTTTTCTGCTGCTTCTTGGGCACGGCCCCGTGCTGGCTGAGCACGGGGCATGTTCAGTCTTCTGTCTTCTCTATTTTGCTTGGGAACATGCCGTTGAGCGGTCGGGCAGTCCACTTGTGTTCCTTTTCTTGTATTTATGTTAGATTTAGCTGTCTTTTTGCTTCTTTTGTGAATTTGAGCTCATTTAATCCTGAAAATACAAAAGGAAGACAAAAACACTCTTTTTCCAACATTAGTACTTAAAAAGGGTTAGTTTTATGCCTCATTTGATGTAATTTATATGTTGCATTTTACACACATCAGCGGATCAGCGTACCCTAATGGATTACCTACGGCCCACGATCGGTAATCTCGGAGCCGCCATCAATGCACCGAACTTCGAACTTCGGCCACCTTTGATCCAAATGCTCCAAAATTTTGCAACCTTCCATGGCCTACCCGATGAAGATCCTCATTCACATATTGCCAACTTTTTGGAAATACGTGACATTTTCCGGATCAACGGAGCATTAAACGACGTCGTCTGCCTCCGAATGTTCCCATTCTTACCAAAAGACCGGGCACAGGCTTGGCTTAACACCCTCCCAAGTGGTTCGGTAAACACTTGGGATGAACTTGCCCAACAATTTCTATATAAGTATTTCATGCCCTCTAAAACTGCTAAATTAATGACTGAAATTAATGACTGGAATAAATACATATTCACAAGAGGATGGGGAATCCTTATATGAAACTTGGGAAAGATTCAAGGAGCTATTGAGGAAATGCCCTCATCATGGTCTCGCGGTATGGCAACAAGTATCCACTTTCTATAATGGATTATTACCACACACGAGACAAACACTCGACTCAAGCTCTGAGGGACTTCTAGGTAACAGACGCCCAAATGAAATCTATAATCAAATTGAGGAAATTGCTCAAAACAATTTTCAATGGCACACCCCCCTGAGGCTCAAAATCTATTGCCCCGGGCGCCCACAAAGTAGATGAGAGCACCTCTTTACAAGCCCAAATCGAGGCCCTTCAAAAATCAAAAAAATTAGAAATGGCAAAAATGGCCTCGGTTATGGCTTGTGAAGGGTGTGGTGAGCTACATGAAAATTGGAGTTGTATGAAATAAATGGAATATCAAACGAAACTGGTAAACTACATTGATAATCGACCTAGACCGTCGGGTCCCCCAAAGGGTACCTACAACCAAGGATGGCGTAACCACCCTAACCTTGGTTGGAGGGAGCCCGGGAATAGTAGTAACCAACAAAATCAAAATCAACGACTAAACTTTCAACAACAAAGAAATGGGTCACAAAATTTCTCTCAACAACAATAAGGGGTCCGAGAGAGGCTTGAAGATCTGAACACACTCCTCATCTCCGAAACCGACAAAAGGTACTCGGATCGATTCCTACAAATGGAATCCGACATTAGAAACCAACGAGCTAGTATTCAAAACATTGAAAAACAATTAAGTCAACTAGCCCAAAATTTCTCTGAGAGACCACAAGGCGCATTACCTAGCAATACCGAAACCAATCCAAAGGCGCAAGCACACCTCATAACATTAAGAAACCGGGCCGTAGGTCCTGAGGAAACACCACTACCCCCAGCCAACAACAATCCACCCGACAAAACCATAAACTCACCCTCAACCCACCAAGAAACAACTATCCCACAAAATTCCGAACCTACCAAAAACCCCTCGGTACCCTACCCCGGTCGGTTACTTCGCCAAAAGACCGATGAGAAATTCACCAAATTCATAAGCTTACTAAAACAATTGCACACCAATCTCCCATTTGTAGAAGTCCTCACTCAAATGCCAAAATACTCAAAATTCATGAGAGACTTCCTCACCCACAAAAGAAAGATTGAAACCTTGCAATTGGTCAATCTAGGTGAAGAATGCCCAGTCGTGCTCCTCAACAAACTCCCACAAAAGAAAATCAACCCCGTAAGCTTCACCATCCCTTGCTCCATTGGGTGATCACCCGTACGAAACGCACTAGCCGACCTTGGGGCTAGCATCAACCTTATGCCCGCATCAATGTTTGACCGACTCAGGCTAGGAAAGCCGAGCCCCATAAAGATGAGCATACAACTCACCGATAGGTCCGTCAAATACCCGCAAGGTGTCACTGAGAATTTATTGGTAAAGGTCGGAGACTTTATCTTCCCGGCCGACTTTGTCATACTCGACATCATAGAAGACACCGAAGTTCCCCTCATTCTAGGAAGACCATTCCTAGCCACCGCTCGCGCCATGGTGGATATGAGTGACGGGAAGCTAACAGTGAGGGTTGGGGACAAGGAGATGAAATTCGGGGTTGGGAAAAGAGCAGAGGACGACCCGGTCAACTACATGGATGTCATAGACTCAAGCTTGGATGACGCTCTCCGAGGGTGCAACACGGGATGCGAGACATCCCGCTCGGGTAACATATGACTGGCTTTGGGTCTAGCCAAGGACCCTTATATACGTGGCGCACCACGGAGGCAGTCCGCGGAACTATCCTTAGTTTTTAGTTTAGTTTAACTTTTATGTTTTCTAGTTTAGTCTTACGTTTCATGAATAAATCACACTCGAAAAGATGAAAGCTACCAAAGGGACGTTAAAACCGCACCCAATGCACGTAAACAGAGCCTTCCGTCAACTTTTCCAACTTTCCAGCATGTGCAGCATGGGGTCGTGCTCAGCCCAACACGCCCCGTGCCCAGGCTCTGCAGAAAAAAGTCCTAGATCAAGTTACTGACCATGGGTCGTGCTTAGTGAACACGCCCCGTGGTCAACATTGTGTTAAAATCTGTTACTGGCACTCTGACCACGGGGCCGTGCCCGGACCACACGGGGCCGTGGCCAGATGCCCAGTAACACAAAACTTGTTTTTAAATGCACTTTTACACATTCGAATCAACCTAAAAACTTATTTTGGGACACATTGAGGATAATGTGTAATTTAATTGGGGGGGGGGGGGATGCTAAAACCTTGAATCTTGCAAGTCCTAATAACAAGCCTTAGACAAAACTCTATTGGAAACCGCTAATCACCCCAAATAATTTCAAAAATTTTCATTTTTTTTACTTGTCTTGGTTTAATTTGGGAATAACAAGTTCTAAAAAGGTTATATTTTTACAAATTTACAACCGATAGCGTCGTGATAAAAAGAATCAAATAAGAAAATTATGAAAAGGCATAACAAATCTATTTAAAATTTGATTATATATACTTGATCACATTATAAACCCATTCCCACAATAAGTGAGTTTTGAGCATTTATTGAGCATACACGCATACATCTTTAAACTAAATGCTCATTTTCGTTTCTTGTGTGAATAGCCGCTTGGTTCCTACGACTCTAGAACTTGCCAAGAAGATACATTCTCGGTCCTTACCAACTTAAACCCAAGTAAGTAAAGGATGGAGGCATTAGGACTAACCCATTTTTTTTCAAAAGCATTATTTTCATCCTTTTTACACCACTACCCAAAATCCCCCTAGTTAACCCCTTTGAGCCTAAACCTTTTCGTTTCAAAAACCCAAAAACCAAACACCCATTACCCACCAAAACCTTTTTATTTCAAACCAATTTGTTTTAGAAAAAGCTCCGTTATCTAGTGACATTAAAAAAAAGAAGAAAGCTTTGCAATAACCAAACAAGGTCCTCAAAGAAATCTTGTTTGAATATGTTTAGTTTGAATAAATGTCACAAAAACAAAAAGTTTTACGAAAACCGACGCTTTTTATGCTTTTTGCCATTTTACTAACCACTAACCAAAAACCACCATAAAAAACAAACCCAAACACTGATTAACAACGACCTTTTCACTAAACACTCCAAATCAAGCCATTTTTACCAAAAACCTTTGAAAAACCTTGAAACTTTGAAAAACTCTCTTAACTTTGAAAATCTTAACAAATATCAATCAATCAAGAGTACAAAGGCTCTGATTCCAAATTGTGAGTCCCAAATCAGCTACGAATCCCAGTGTTGGTGATTGATAAACAACCAAACACATATTGATTAGGTGTTTGAGCGATAAAAGTAAGAAAAACAAAGTAGAAAGTGAAGAGTCTTGAGATGTATATGGGTTAACCAATATTGATTGGAAATCCCATGATGTTTGTTACTGATTAAGAGGATGGATATACTGATTTGATGCACAAAACACAAGAACGATCTAGAGAATAGACAATAAAAACACACCTAGTCCAAGAAACTTGAATGCTAGGTTGCAAGGGTTTTCTATATATAATACGGGTACCTTGCGTAATTATAATTACGCAGGGTAATTAGTTACGCCTCTTCTGATACAAAATGACTGGTAAACCTTACAATTTCACCCCTTTGTCTATCTAGCTATTACAAAATGTCCCTAAACTGTTAAAATCGAATACCAACGGTCTCAAAACGTTCTAACAGATAACAATCAAGCATCCACGATTCATGTGGCCCAATATCTTGCCTATTCAGTGCCATGTCCCAGTTAACTGCAACAACATGTCTACATGGGATTACTGAAATTCCCCATTCCCTGCAATTGCACTCCCTCTCCACAACATCTACAACTATGCTTGAAATAAATAAGCAAATTTATTGCTTATAAGCATTTAATTAGTTCATAAGTCACAAATAAATTTTCAAAAGAAAACTGACATTTTACGCCTTTAGCCATTTTTCAAATAAAACTACCCTACCCTTAACCAAAAATCCTACCCTTTCAAAGTCCTCTTGATATTTACAAGGATTAAGTTAAAAAGGAGTAGGTTTGATTTCTTGTCAAGCATATGTTAAGAGTAAGTTCCATACCGGGACCGAGCGTTTCACTTAATTCATCTTCAGCCGAGTGTTGAGTTATCACTTGTGAGGTATGTGAATGTATATATAGCTAAATGAAATTTTAAAAGATATGTTATGCCCAAAAATATTTATTTTTCACAAACAGTTCTAAATAAATCATGTCGAATAGGATTGTAAATAAAATAAAAACAAGAATAAAAAGAACTTGGATTCCTGACACTCTACAAACAAGACCCAAAAACTTCTCTTCTACCCATTCCATTTGGGAGTATAAGCAATATTAAAGAGTTTTGCATGAGGACAAGCAAAGATTCAAGTGTGAGGGTATTTGATATGAATCAAATGTAACATATAAATTATATCAAATAAGGTATAAAAACAACCTATTTTAGTACTAATGTTGGAAAAGGTGTGTTTTTTTCTATATTTTTTATTTTCAGGTTTATAAGAGCTTAAATGTACAAAAGGAACAAATTAACGGCGAAAACCAGCATAAATACGAAAGAAGGGAAGTTGATACACTATAACGACCCTCCAGGCTTCACCCCACGACCAAAAACAACAAACCAGAAGCCAAGCATGGGTCATGTCTGTCGGGCATGGGGTCGTGCCCCACTCAAGATTCCCTGAAGAAAAAGACAAACAGAAGCAGGCAAGGGTCACGGGTCGTGGTAAACTCTTAGATTTGCAAATCTGGATTCGTACAACAAGTACAAGGGCCACGGGGTCGTTCCATTGACACACGGGTCCGTGTGAGAATTGGGACTGACAAGTGCATTAAATGAAGATAGAGAAGGAGAAGGGCACGGGACCGTGCCTACCAGGCACGTGGCCGTGTAAACCCACTATTTTCAGCTATAAATAGAGGTGCTTGGTTCACTTACAACTCATCCCTTGGCAAACCACTTCTCTCACACCTGCCACCAGTCCACCACCACAATACCACCAACATCTACCACATTCATCCATCATCCATCCTTAGAGTGTGTGTAGTAGTCTCGGGATCCAAGATTGATCGTAAGAGTTTTTGTCAAACAAAGGCCATGTTTGGCAAATCTCTTACATCACTTAGTGAAGACAAATCATTTTTGTATTACTTTTGATTTCTTAGCTTTGGTAAGTTTTTAATCGGGTATGTATTAATGACTTTAATAACTAGTTTTTATATTGAAAGTGAACTTTATTCTATCATCTCTTCATGTTTCGTTGATTCACTCATTCGTGTTTTTACGGTCTATATAAAGCGCGTTAACATCAAATCGAGGGAAGTAAGAACGGCTTGAATCCCTTATAAATAAACTACTATTAAAACTTTAAACCGGCCTTGCGGGACTGTATCCCTACTGACTCAGACCAATGTGACCGAGGGTAGCGTTGCCTCCAAAAGAGGGACACGCCATATTTTGCATTAATAACTTAATTATCTTTCAATATTTCGGCCTTGTTAGACTGTATCCCTACTGACTCAGACCAATATGGCGGAGGTAGTGTTGCCTCCAAAAGAGGGCCATGACTCAGACCAACATGGCTGAGGGTAGTGTTGCCTCCAAAAGAGGGACATGCCATATTTTGCATTAATAACTTAATTATCTTTCAATATTTTGGCCTTGTCAGACTGTATCCCTGCTGACTCAGACCAATATGGCTGAAGGTAGCGTTGCCTCCAAAAGAGGGACATGCCATTAAGACTAAGATAATCTCTTAAAAACCCAAAGTGCGGGAATCATCAAAGGATACATAAATGACAAGTCGGAACCAAGTGATTCTATCTTTTCTATTTGTTCTTTTCTTTATTTATTTAGTTTCTTTATTTTACTTATTAAAAATCTTTATTCAAAATTTGGTTAGATTAGACGTCGACGTTATTCCGGTATTAAAAGATCTTGTTGTCACACCCCGACCACGTAAAACAACAAAGCGTGGCGGAAACGTCGGGGAGTGTTGTAACAGAATTATCGTTTCATAACCATGGATACAAAAAGTGTTTCGTTTTATTGATAATATTAAACATTAACATTGTTTTAACACATAACAAACAAGTTTTATATCGACTATCATTGTTTTATGTCACTAAGGCCTCGTCTAGATACTATGTGACGCATGCATCCTAGAACGTCATTCAAGCAACAACACCTAAAACATATGTAAAAACAAAGTCAGCAAAGAAATGCTGGCGAGTACATAGGTTTTATAGGAGTATCGGAATCATGGCTTGTTTACATATATTGCAATACCTCGAAAACCTTGTTTTTAAAAAAGTGTATAATATTGCAACATGATTAACCAACTCAAATCAAGATGGTTATAATTTATAAAATTTCGTAGCCACGATTCTTAACCCAAAAGCCTTTTGTTTTAGAAAACCATCTTTAAAACATCTCGTATAAACTCGTTAATAAAACTCGTATATTATTTCGAAAACATCGTTGAGTGACATCGTTTCAATATCGTTTACCCAAGTGAACTAAATAACGCCACGGTATGTAATATGTTGAAAACACTTATATATAAGAAGTACCAGCGGCGTATCTACCATGTTTTCAGCACATTACACCCGTCCCGTTATCTAAACACTAGCCAAAAACCAATCGTTTACCCAAATCGTTTAACATCGTTTCCAAATCGTTTACTCATTTAAATCGTTTAAATCATCCTCGTTTTAATTGTGAAAACTTATATATGGTCGTCTCGTTAATAACATTCAAACCTTCGTGATTCAACTACCTCGTTCCTCGCTTCTCGTATTAACAAACCCCCAAAGGGTAAGTTAATAATTACAGATTCAGTCGTTACCCACAACACCCACACATAACCATGGGTATAGTGCAATAACGGGATTTTTCGGATCCTATGGTACCATAACCTAATACTGGTCGGTTCGGCCAAAATTAATGAATGTCATTCGTTATGTAACTATAACCAACAAGTTCGTTCACATTATCGAAATCGTTATTAGTTTAGTATAAATCGTTCTATTCGTTTTTGAAATCATCGTTTAAACCTTGAAAACATTTTGTACATATGAATCACCCCAAAACATTTGAAAACAGTAACATAGGGGAACTATGTACTCACATGTAGTGCAAGGTATCCTCAATCAATAGTACTTCAACAAACTCGAGTAAACCAGAGAAATCAAGCAGCACCTAGTAATCGAACCACTAGTCAAACAATAGACGCCTAAATCGGAAGATCGGACAGAATGAGGTCTTGCAAACCAAATGAGTGTTGGAACTCATGTGATATGGTTTAACAAAGCCTACATTCTAAATCGAAACCTAACCTAAGTGCTTTCGACCCATCGCGACCCATTAAGGTAGCTTATGCTACTTTAACGCGTCGTGCGCGCATATGCGCGTTCGAGACGTCTAACTAGTCCTATGACAAGTATTATATGTCTATACAAGTTTAATCATGTTGTATAATCAGTTATGTGACAAAATTTTAGGTTACATATGCTTAATTACCAATTATGCACGAAAAAGGCATTTTGGTCATTTACCTAAGGCATATAAACTACTTATCACACAACTATCTAAACTAGGTGACCATAAGCTATAACCTCGGAAGGTTATTCCCTATGCTACTATGGTCACTTAATGTGTTTGGTCGGATCCTAATGATCGACCAAACGGGTCGGGTTCGAAAGTATAAGCGATTGATTAGATCGATTACCTTTACTACCCTATACAAGCACTAAACTAAAAAGTGACGAGCTAAACATGCTAGAACATGTTTAGTTAAGTTAGAAAACAGGTTTTGATATCAAAACAAACGGTTTTGATATCCTAGAGTAGTTTGGTTACAAAATACGCGTAAATGCGCATTTTGGCCGAAACTTCGACTCGTCACTTTTTAGTAGGTATAGTCACTAGGGACTATAACCATCGTGATTACGCTCATGTTATGAAGTTCAAACGAACTTCACATTGACCATAAACTGGTCAATGCAGAAAGTGAAACGCAGTTTGACTTTAACGCTAAAACGAATGAAAAGAACGAAAGAACACTTACACAAGGTCCCCGCAAGATTTGATTCCGATTTTCTCTCAGGTAGGAAGCATATACTTCCACTTAGAGAGCATAAATCAGATTTCAATTTGTGGGTTTTGGAGTTGTGATCATGGGGGTATTTATAAATTTCCTTGAACCGTTAAGATCGTTTATCGTAACCCGTGCTTCAATCTCATCCCTACACTTGTTTACAACACCATGTGCATCAAAATGGCCCCCTAGCATCAGGAAGTAACATGTGGAATTGGGTTTTGAGTGCTTAACAACTGTTAACAGCTGTTAAAATAGATTAGGCTGGTCTGGGAGGTCCTTACAGACCGTATGGATGAGGGCCTTACGGTCCGTAAGCCTTGTGCAGACCAGCAAAGTTTGAGTTTTGGTAGAACAGGTCCCTGTGACTCCGAACAAGATCATGAACAAGCATTACAATTTCCGAGGGTTATTCATGTTTGTTTTGCTTATGATCTACACTCTGGTAGGATGTGGGAGAGTAGATGGAGAGGGTTGGAAGAGAAAGAGAAAAAGAAATAAGATACAAGTGTCACACCCAAACCGATGGCGGAAACATCAGAGTGAGATGAAGAAAGATTGCTCATCACACATAAAGCTAATTGTGACAATAGAATTAAAAATAGATTGATTTCATTCATAACAAAATGTTAAATACATGGAACTTGAAATACAACATGTTCAATACAAGAAAAACAATACAACAAACAAGTACACAAATTTATACAACATATTAAAGCCTAAAACGTCTATATGTGTATCTATGCATCTTCACTACTTTAGTTTCATAGCATCGTCATCATCAACCCGTAACATGTTAAAAAGTATAGTTTAATACAAATATGTATTGGCGAGTATATAGGTTTTCATACATAGCATAAAAAGATAAGTTTTAAACAATTCCACATGGCAAGCTATTGAAACAATATAAACAATAACATCGGCATGTGTTTAACTAATGAAACCAAAGATGAAACGCAATAAGCTCTTAACATAACCCAAAGTTTACAGGCGGTGCGTTAATCCTATAGCGCTATATATTTAAAGGATAGGCTCGTACGAAGTTAATGATAAGTCTAACACAAAACGTATAACCCCAAGTTTAAAGTATCAAGTAATCAAGTAGGCATGCATGTATAAGGAATGTTTGTGCATTTAAGAATCAAGTTTAAGTGTAAGTTTTATAGATTAACATGTTACACCCCAAAAAGGTGGTAAACGAAAAGGGGGTTCAAGTATACTCACAAAATTGCTAATTCTTTCGATTATCCAAGTGTTGACGAGTGAATGAGCTTAGGAGGTTGAATGCATAAAGGTTTAGAGTTCAAGGTATATGTAGAGTTGGAATTCGGAATTTAAAAGTATATGGAAAGTAAATATATGAGAAAATAACCATCTAGCACATAACACTTGTTTTTGACACTATGAAACCCATGTGGGTTTGAATGTTTTCATGGGTTAAAGTACCCATTAGAATCGTAACGAGTACTATGTTCTTAGATGGTGTAACCTATCATTTTGACAAGTAACCATTAGGTTATCATCAAAAGTTTGGTTACTATAAGTATTAAATATTCTATAAAGTATATATTTATAAGTTCCAGTCCATTATCATACAAGAATGTCATAGAAGTCATGCATGAGGTAGGAAGATAAATCTTCCATTTAGGATCCTCTTGTGTTTCACCAATACACAAGTTGTCATAAGACAACAAGGATGGTCATTAACTTACATTAAGGAATTGAAATACATACTATCTAACTAAGAAAATATCAAGTGATGTGTGGATTTGTAGATAGGATAGCCCAAGCTATCCAAATAATCACACAACTTCAAGTGTAGGACTTGTTCATCACTTGTAAGTGAAAACCTTATTAAAACAGAAAGTTTTTGAGGATTAAACCTCTGGATTTAAATGTTACAACCTTGTTTTTAAGCACACATAATCATAGTCTTGATTAGTGGCATAAAGACATAGGAATGTATGAAGAAAACATGAGTTTTCTTCCAAAACATGAAGATATAAATGAGCAGAATTTAGGTGCACTTTGGACCTAAAAAATGGTGAGGTTTCACCTTAGTTTTCCCAAGAAAACTTGTGAGAACCTTCCTAGAGGTTATCCAAGTGTTGTGGAAGAAGAAACGAGAAGAAAATTGAATTGGAAGTGAGTTAAAACTTATTTTTTATGGCTGGAACTTTCAAAAACGTGGTTGAAACTCAGCTGAGTTTGGGAGAGTTTTTGAAGTGTTTGGAGGCTTTTAAAAGTGGAATAAGGAGTGGGGAAGTGCTTATTATATAGGGAAGGGGTTAGGGTTTCGATGGGTTGGGCTTTGGAAGTGTTTAGAAGGGGTTAAACCTTGAAACAAGCCCACAAAACCAACCCAATAAGGGCTAATTTGCGCTAATAGGGACTGCCATATATTTTTTAATTATTTTTTAACTATTTTTTTAACATTATAATGTGCCATTTTGTTGTTTAAGTTATGCAATAATATGTAACAATGTTTTTCTTAACTCGTAATAAGGTATAACATGGAATAAAACATGCTTTAACTAGGTAAAAAGTGTGATGTACAAGTATGTAATATGTTTGTAAGTGACAAGTATATGTCACATATTAGATGATTAATCGTTGTGTAAATAAGCATATTATTAGGGGTTTTTAAGTATCAATAATTTAAGGACAAGCATGGACATGTATCGTAAATAAGTATCGTATGCGTATGAATTACGAATAAGGATTTGATGTACAATGAATTCGAACGTATGAGCATGTATGAATATGTAGAATGTGAATTTAAAGAAATACGAATTTTATTTATGATCCAAGTCTCGGATTTTACAATGATTACAACGAAAAGACGATTACAAGAATATAAGATTTCCAAAAATAGCATTACAAGGCAAGCTTTCTAATTATGGAAAGTATGAAAAAGCAGAGCGTTACAACAAGGCAAGAGAAGTTGGAAAAGAAAAGAAAGAAAACATGTATTTCAAGATACCAATTCAGGAAACCTCCAAAGACAAATCAAACCATGAAGAAAAGTTTTGATGAGCATCGAAAGGAGTACAGGAATAGGGTGTTTGGAATGGATACTTGAAGAATTGAAGACATGCAAAAGGCAAGACTGCGGCACCTTTCAAAGGGGGATTATGTTGATACATATATGTCTAATGTCTGCGTCTTTTGTATTTGTCATTTTTTGTAGGGCAGTATGTTTGTTTGAGTTAATTTATATTTTAGAAATTAGAGATTGAAATGTAAACTACTCATACAAGCGCAAGAGTCCTACGCATTGTATGAGTAGTATGTGCGTAGGAGTCATACGCCTATGAATAGGTGATTCATGCGCATGAGCTCATAACTTGACTTTTGGAGAGTTTTGATAGTGAGAGCAAATTGTAATGAAGTGCTTCTCGTTTAATATAAAAAGTTACATTTAGATCTCTAAGCATAGCACATCAACATTATTTGGATTATGCACTTATAATGTTGTCGTAGATATTATGTGCACCATTTTAAAAATTTTACAACGTCTAGTGCATCATTCACCATTCCTACATACTCACCTTATACTCGGTCCCACCACCCCACTTAACAGTGTAATTAACAACTTGTTCTTTAATTTTAGTAAGTCTTTCAGTAGCATGAGTGGTAAGAGGACCATTACACTTGCTTATTTGACTGACGACATTAACATTTCTCTGCATCAAATACTCCCTCACACACTCTAAAGCTGAAATGATAGACTTATCTCTCCCATCCACAGTTTGTGCATTCAAAGAATTCAGACATAATGTTTGATGTATAAGAATTTATACATCTTTTAACGTTAAATTTATCCCCATTTATGCGAAAACTCTTTATATTTTCATTTATTTTGGTACTCATTTGAGTTATTTGTGAAAATGGAGGCATGGGCTTCGGCCCGATGGTAAAATGAAGGCTTTTGGAGCAAAAATGGACAATTCTAGCAAACTACCAGATGTGGCACGAACATGCCAACCCCAGGCACGATCATGCCCAGTTATCCATATCCAGTACCATCATGAACACACACCAACACCAGCCAAATCGAAAGAAATCACCAACCAACATGGTCGTGCCATGCCAAATCAACCTAAGCACAGTCAGTTCACGAGTACGTCATCGATGATTACTAGTGAAAACTAACCAGCATGATCATGCCATAACATTGCACGATCGTGCTCGCATCAGGACCTTTTGAGGGGGATTTTTCCAGAAATGGTAGCAAACAAGAACAACAGACGAAAAGTGGACCTGACACAGACTAAGCACAATTGTGCCAAAAGGTGGCATAATCGTGCCAAACGACCAGTAGCTTACATACGAACTTTCACCTCATTTGCAAGGGAGTGGGGTCTTGAAGGTAAGTTCACTCTCAAACATTCTGCACCTGGAAGCAAGGAGGAACCAAAGAGGAGCTAAAGAGGATGCTTAAACACTTCAAGACTTGATCATCCAACCTTTAATTTTTGCTTTTTACTTGGTTAGCATTTTTAACCCCCATGACAAACTTTGTAATTTTTTTGAAGAATTTGTGCTAGTTGTGATGAGCCTTAGAGGCTAAACATTTGTAGTTGCTTAAATCATGTTGAAGCTTTTGTGATTGTGATGATATGGAAGTAATTGTGATCGCAAATTTTTGTTAATCTTCATGACAATATTCTAGTTTTGTTCTTGGATTTCATATGCATGCTTAAAGTTGTAGTTCATGAATGTTTGATTGTTGTTTACCCATGACATGACCCATGTGTAGGTTATGATTTTTGAATCCCGTTACTTGTTAGTCTGATTCAAGACATGAGACTATGAATGGTAATAGTTAACATGAAATGGATGAAGATTTGAGCATGTGTATGTAGTCTTGCACTTGGATTTGGAAAGATAATGATAGTGTTCATGTGGATTATAGAGTATGTTAATTGTGTAAAAATGATGATTTAGGCCAAAATTGTTATCTATCATGATCATGCTCATGGTTCATATCAAGAACAACATTAGGATGCTATATAATTAAAAGTAATTTAAGGTGATTAGTGTGTTTTTCATATTAGTTTTCCTTAAATTCTCAAGTTAGGAGTTTTGAAAAACGAGTAACTCTTGTTTAAAGATTAGCATTAACTTACAAGCGAGCTTAAAAGAACTGATTTTTAGGTGATTAGAATGTCATTTCATTTTAATTTTCCAAAGAAATTATAAAACTAGGGGACCTTGATCTGGACTTAGTTAATTGAGAGTTTGTGTCATCATTAGTTCTTCCTATAAATCGTCACTTGAACATTAGTGGATACTTAGTTTAGGAAACTTCTCGTTAGATATTGTTAAATTTCGTTTACTTAGTATTTTCATTACTTGCATGATAATTTAGAAAACCAAACTTGTTGATTGAAAAGGCTTTAGAGTAACAAAGGTTAAGTATCGAGAAACCACGTCCACCAGATTGATATCCGGTTCTTGCCCCAAAATTATATTACTATTCGACGGGTACACTTGCCTTTCATGTGTGTGATTTAGTTATAGTGTAAAAACTATCACACCCTGACTTTTGCGGAAGCGTAATTACGTGCGACTTGCTTAATATCATTGCATTCAACCATAACAAACAACTATATGATAAAACCCAAGGTGTTCATCCATAGATAAGTTTTAAAACATTACAAACAACATTGTTTTAAAATACCAAACGCAGACTTCAAATTCATATTAAAAACCATTCAAATTGTTTAGAGTTCCATAAGGACTCGCCAAAAGACACTAGTAAAAACTAGGCTTGAACTATGTATCTTATCCAGGATAAGATACACAATCCAAACCCTTAGACACCGGATGACATCTTTTATGTCAAACATCACTTGAAACTTCCAAACGCCCACCAGATCCACATTTAGTTTCCTGAAATACATGTAGTTTGAAAATATCAACAAAAGTGGAGCGAGTTCATGTGTTTTGTATGTGAGCTCGAATAAACTTTGTAATCATTGTATGTATGTATTTGTAAACCCCGGTATGAAAGCAACAACGAAAACATATCGATTAATGGTTTGCAAGGCCATTAATAAGTGTGACGTGATGCAGGAAGGCTCAATCCTAGCGAATTTTGTACCGGGCTTCCAGCTGTAAGACATAGTCACCTCATGGGCCAAATCACGGTCCTCATGGGTGGGGCTCGCAACACCCAAATAGATCTATCACTCATGTCACTCGGTCCTACTACGAGGATTAATGGTCTTAAGCGTTGTACCCACCACTCACATGATCTAGCAGTACCTTCCTTAGCTAACCATACCATAGGTAAACGTTTGTAATACTGAAACCAGTTGTAAAACTGAAAACAGTTTGAAACATGTACTTCACCCCCGAAGTTGTAAAACTGAATTGTTTCAAACGTTTGTAAACAATTTGAAACATGTACTTCACCCCCGAAGTTGTAAAACTAAAAACAGTTAAAAGAAAGGGGGTGGGGACATGAACTCACAGTCTTGCGTTCTTCGTATCCAATGTAACCCAAAGCTGCTACTTGTGTGCACGACTACCTACAACGTACTACGATTTATTAGACGGGCGGGTCGTGCCTTGACTTAGTCTTAATTAGTGTCTTTGAGTTACGTTTCATTGTGTTATAGACATTATCCCAAGTTATATAATTATTTGTTAAAATAATAAATATTTGAACTTAAATTATATTTATAAAATTTTGAAATAATTGTTAAAGTAATATATTTTAACTTGTCACATTTATGTATTTGTACATGTATACTTTTCCCAAGGATGGGTGTATTCATACTCGTATTCTTAACCTTGTGCATTTTTGCCAAGTATCGGTGGCGTATTCCGGTGTATATTTATACGTACGAGAATACGTATTTTTATTGTGTTTATTAAGTATCTTATACTTAATTTTTGTATTTATTTTTCCGGAAGAATATTTCTAATAAAATTCACCAAAATATATTCTTAAAATAACATATATTTTAAGAAAATTTTCATAGAAAAATTATTTATAATATAATTTTTCTCTTGGCAAAAATAATTGTATTTTCATATAAGTCTCAAAAATAATATATTTTCAAGTTTAACTTAGAAAATATATATGAATCTATTTTTCACCCAAAAATAATGTATTCTATATTTATTTAAGAAAATATATATTTTCCTTCCAAAAATAATATATCTTCTAATAATTTCAAGAAAAATATATATGTTTTCTTTTCCAAAAATAATGTATTTTCTTCTTGTAAAAAATATGATATATTTTGTAATAATTGTAAGAACCATATTTTTGTTCTCTTGGTGTCCAAAATACCAATTACGAAAATATACTTATGAATTAGATTCCGAAATATTTATGTAAGTTATATTCCTTGTTCGGTTTCTCCAATATTTTGGGTATAAATTGTATAATTATTTCTTGGAACTTTGGTAATATTTTGTATGGTAATTTCTTGGTATTTTGGTGAGTTATATTATTTCAAGTCCTAAAATAGTATAACTAATACACATAATATACAAATAATCACACACATAGTGACATCTAAATATATATTCTCCTAAATACATATTTAGTCATTTTTATTATCAAAACCAACCTCCAATATTTATAATTTTTGTAACGAAAATTATGGCAAACTTTATATGAAAATTCATGGTTTAAAATATACTTGTAAATATTTGTTAAAAAAATATTTTTCTAAGTGTTAAATTTCTAGAAATTTTTTGCCATAGTTTCCCCTTAAAAATGGAGGTTTCCATGATTTCAAAGCATATCATTTTCTTTTATAAATCATCACAATCAACAACAAATCAACCAATACTTACCAATTTGCCAAAATCAAGCTATTTACACTACTTCATGAACTTGAAAATTTATAAAAATTTGTAGTAACTTACTAGTGTGTTTAGTAAGCTTAGTTACCATTTAAAATGTGGTTATTTATTTAAAAAAAAACATTCTTGAAGGATTTAGATGTTTACAACTTGTAAATCATTTTTCTAAAAATATTTCTTCTTGAGTTTTTCTTGTTAAATACATGATCCTACACTTGATTAACCACTAAAAATGTGATTAATTTCTTTAAGAACCAAGTTTATGTAAATCTTGTATTTTAACTTGGTTTCTAGAAAAAACATTCTTAAAATCATATGTTTACAAGACTTTATGTTCACTTTGATCATCATACTTCAAGAAAATAATTTACACTTCAAGTTCATGCTTTACATAAGGATGATCACTTTGATCTACAACATAATCATCCTCTCATCTTGCTAGATTATGTCTTTAATCACCATCTAGCAAGATCATATGATGTTTAACATCATTAACACAAAAAATCAACAATCAAGAAGCATAATAACACTTAACAACATGTATTCTTATGATTTTTAAGCTTATGTTTATGATTCATGTTCATGATCATTAGTGTTATTCATATTAAGTTACTTGTATCATTCTTTAACCAACTAAATAAGATGAGAAATTGAGTGTAGATGATCTTACTACTAGCTCATGGCTAGGGATGATCACAAGATAAAGATAAAGTGGTTAAAAGCTTGTATGAGAGGTCCTTCAACTTTCAAGAGTTCCTAGCTTCCTTGTAGTACTTCTTACGCCTTTGTATATGTAGAGATTGGATGAAGAATGAATGATGATGATGGTGGTGTGTGGGTGGTTCATGGCCGAGAGGAAGAGAGAGGGAAAGAGAGTGTTGTGTTGGTTTGTTTGAAATGAGAATGAAAGCTTAAGATCTTGAGGTTAAACTTTATAAACTCTAACACAAATTTATCTATAGGTTAATATGTTATAAAAGTGGAGACATAATCTATTAAAATAAAAAAATAAAATCCACAAGTGGGGGCCACATCATGGTCGTGAATAGGTGGGGGAGTATAGATTAGGGCTTAATTGATAGTTAGGTTATATAGTTGAAATCCAAGTAATCTAGTTAGGTGTTTAGTCATTAGTATGTTATATAGTGTGTTACGATGTTCGGGGACCATAACTAGCTTAGAAATGATAAAACAATGCTTCTAGTGAAAATTTGGTGTTTCGGGTAGTGTCTGGTTGTTCGGTTGGTTACTGGTTCGTTAAGGTGCTAAACTATGCAGTTTAGTGTGCTTTATGTTACCTTTTGTGATAGTTTGATTCCTGACACTTAGGAAAGCATTCTGGACCATTTAACCATGTTTCTGCATGATATTAACTTGTTTAATTACTGAATTTTGTTGAATTCTGCAGAATTCTGCAGTTTATGTGAGTTTTAGGCACTTTCCGGCACTTAAACTATCACTAGGAAGACAGTTTTATGATCCTTACTTTCCTACACACTATACTAGTGTAACTCTTGGTTTCTGGCTCATTACGTGTCTCAATACCAGGCCTGTCTATGTACTGAACTCCGTCAGCATTTTTCTGATTTGTCTGATAACTGTGCTAACTTTGTTTCGTGCATCATTTGAATCAATGAGTGTTGCATGCAATAATGATATGTCATTTGCAATATATGATGCACATGTATGTATGATAACAATAATCAGAAAGAAATTCATGTCATTAATTGTAATTCAGCACAGTCATTAAGCACTAATCATTGTCTAATCATTGTACGGATACATGCAAATTTGACAATTGTCACAAAAACTACTTTTAAAACTAAATTTGTGTGAACGAATATTTCATAACAAATGTATAATTCATGCACATCATTGTTCAATAAAGTATCATTCTTTGCCCCACCTGTTAATGGGTCAGTATTAGTATACATATAAATGTGCAGATTCTATACAAAGTGTGGGAATAAGTTACACATGTAAAGTGAAATCTGCTCCAGTGAATGGGAGGAATGGCTGCCAACCAATTATAGGTTTCTAAGTTGTACTTTTTCAACTCATTCATCTTCAATTCAGACTCTAGAATTGTTGTTAAAGTTTAGCACCCTAGAGGCAGTCCTTGAAGACCTTTCCTCTCCACTGTTGCTTCATGTTTTGGTGTATGTGCCATAGGAAAAATCTATGCTCATCAGCTGGAAATACTTGTGAAATGGCTGGAATAATCCCCTGTTGTAACAAAAGACCAAATATAAACACACATGACCAAATATAAAACATACCTTTTGCCTGTCTGATATGAAGGTGTAGTTTGCATTTGTCGGTATATCTAAATCGTCTTGAAGACATTCTAAGAACTAGCCCCATGAATCTTTGGTATCTGCCTCAACAATCGATATATTTCGTAATTTAGATCTTGCCCAACAACAGTTAACATTTGACCAGGATATGGGCCCTTCATGAATGCCCCATCCAACCCCAAGAAATCCCTTCTACATTCCTTATAACCTTCTTTGAATGGACCCAAATAAATGTAAACCTTTTTGAAGATCCTTGTAGGCACTAGGGTTACAACAAGGCTCAAAAACAATTTTAACATTTGTACCTGAATTGATCCTCATCAGTTCAAGTGCGTAATCTCTAAAGCTAGAATTTTGTTCTTTGAAATCCCTTTGTAGAACTTTGGTAGCTTTTGTTTTTCCTTAAATGCCAACATCAAAATACAAACATTAACTATCATAAAACAAGAAATTAATTTTAAGATCCAACTGTTTTACCTTCATTTTGGAAACTCCAAGCTCGTATCTTCTCCCAAGTTCCTCTTGTATACTCTTAACATGAATATTAGGGTTTGATTCTATATGGTTAGGAACCCACTGTTCCCTTGCCAAAAAAGTTGAAGTGAAGGTTGTATTTTCCTGGACTGCAAGCATTTGTGTTCTGGTTTGTATGTTTTCACTACCCAAGTCTCTTCATCATCATCTAGCTTTGAAAGGTAAAGTACGCAGGGACGAAGAACACTATTCAGCTTACCTTTTTTTCATTGCAAGAGCCAATCCCCTATTTTTGTCTCACTTACCCACTTGACTCAGCTACCTTTTCTTTAAGCCCACTTGCATTTTCATTGGCAGAACTAATGGTTGGCCCATTATTGATTGACCCACTTGTATATTGAAAGTGCAGTTCCTGCCAGGTAACTGTGGCTTTATCATTTTTGGTCAACAAAGTCAAAGGTCCAAGTCAAAGATGATGAAGCATGAAAAGGTTACGGATTACAAGGTTAACTCGGAATAGTAGGTTTCGAGTGTGTTACCTTGTTTGGATTTGTATATATTATGTGCGTTCCAAATTTGTCATGATACAGTGTTCCGAGTTTAAGTCATAAACTCGGATGGTTCCTTGTGTATTAGAAGTTCCGAAATTATGAGTTAAATTCGGATGATTACTTTGTTATTTTGTCCGAGTTTAGGCCCTAGTCCATATATATGTGTTGTATAGCTTAGATTAGGGTACACCTTGGAGAATCCTTCTGGGTGAGCATTTCTAGAGAGAGAAAGTTAGAGAGAGAAAGCTAGGATTTAGATCTTGGTGATCTAAACCAGCTTGTAGATGATGTATACTCGGTTGGTAATGTAAATCTGAGTTGATTGAATCAATGAAATGAAAGAGTTTCTCCTGCATCTTCTGCTCTATCTTCTATGTTTTATGATTTCATGTATTGAATTAAGTGCAATGGATGTTGTTTGCTATCGATCCATAGAGCTTCGGTACATACCACCCTAATTCTTTTTAATTCTTTTTGGTCATTTCTAAGAAAGGATATCGCCCTCCTTGTTTCAATTGCATGTTTGTTGATGCATTATTTTGCCTCTTTAGCGGTACCAAACATTTGTCCCATACAAAACCTCACTTTTGATGTTGTATTTTCACCTATTTTTTTTTTTTCATTTTAAGGTCTTTGAGTTTCCTACTCCTTCTACACCTTAACTCCCCCATTGAGTCTTTAGTCAAACTATCCAATGAGTCATAGTTTAACTTTTTAGCAACTAGAGGGTCATCACTATCATCCCCTTCATTGTTACCTACAGACTTCTTCACATGCCCTATAAATTCCTCACCATGGTCAACATTTTTATTGAACTCCCACATGTCAACAACAGCATCATGGTGTCTAGGTTTACTCTAAAGTCACTGTCATCTAAGTCATCATCTCCCTCATGTTTTAATGATCCCTCATGCTCACATTCAGACTCATCCTCACATGATCCCTCATGATCACATTTAACTTCATCCTCTTGTCAACCTCATGGCAATGCTAATCATCACCATCAATAGAAAAAATCCTTAGAGAAGTCAACATTATCAATGTTGTATGAAAATCCTTCATTGAATGATGCTTGCGAAAAGCAACCCATATTACCTTCATTGACATCTACACCATCATTAGCACCCACATTGGCCTTTACACTACCTACATTACCCTCGTTGACATCGACACTACCCACATTACCTTCTACACCAACCTTAGCACCCACATTGCCCTCTACACTTCCCATACTACCCACATGACCTCTATGCTACCCACATTACCTTCTACACCATCCTTAGCATCTACATTACCCTAAACACTTCCCACATCACCCCCATTGACCTCTACACCAGGATTGGCAACCGTATTACCCTCAAATTGCATTTTATTGTCAATATCTACAATGCCATTCTCTATAACCTCTATAGCCTCATTATTAACATCTAGTCTACTATTAGGTTCACTAGAACCCTCACCTGCTTCCTCCCAACCAAGCTTCAATCTTTTGGCTACCTTCAACTTCTTTATGGGTATTTTAGCATGACTAAAACAACCCTCACATCTTCCTTCTACTTATTTAATAGCCACTAAAGATAATTTTGGAGGGCTAAAGTAATTTTAAAGCCTAGTAAAACCATTTTCTATAAACATCTTATTAATCTTGTTTTGTGCAACATATTTGGCTAAACATAGAACATCCTCATCATTCCCTAAAGGTGTCAAACCAATGTCTAAATCTTGTCCGAGAATTTGAAAATGGTAGTAACTTTCAACATCTGGGACATAACGTTTTAGGTCTCTGACCATAAAATCTATCTCATGAACATACAATTCATCTACGTTGCAGTAGTCAACATAGATATACCTTCCATCAACATATCTTCTCCGTGGAACCTTTGTTAAAATGCCACCATGATACACTTTTATGGTGAACAAGCTGTTATAGACTCATAACCATCTGTTGCATTTGCAAAAACAACAAAAAAATGTCAATTTTGGTTTTGAACAAAATCAAGTTAGGGTTTAAGTAAACTTATGATACACATTATGTGCTATAAAGGGCTTTGACTCATCAGGATTTCTTATCTTCCAAGTCTTGTGTTTTAGTGAATTTTTAGGATCATCGTTGTCCAATACGTTTTAGGGTTTGGTCACCTTACTAGTTTGGATAATGAAGAAGGTGATCGCTGTGAAGATACACACACACACATATGGAGGTGTAGAGTCAAATAGGACGGAATACAACTGACGGACTTTTAGTGAGGGGTTTTGAGATAAATGGACAAAATGCCCTCACATGTTCATCACATGACAACACATAACAACTGGATATAATGTCCGTTTGAGACAGGGACTATTCGAGTAATAAAATTATATACCACATGGAACATGAGTGTAATTTCCAAAAATTAGGGACTATAAGTGTTATGTTGAACAAATCAGAGGGATCATTCAGACATTATTATATATATCAAATACTATTATGGGTTTGCGCCAGTGAATTTTTACCGGTTTCTACTTTGACCACCTGGATTATTGTTGTTCTTTCTCCCCTCACAATTTGAAAAACCCTTCACATAGAGACATATCTGCACCCTTCACATAGAGACACATCTGCTTTTATTCTTGCCACACGTCTTATCAAAATCTCCATCGCATCTTCATTGTTTTGGTCAAAAATTACAGAAGCAATTAAGTGATCAAATTAGTTAAGTGAGGTAGTGTGCTAAAAACGTGTGTTAAAAATATGCTAGTTAAGTTGTTTGCAAAAACAATTTCAGGATATAAAGCTGTATCTATGATCAAACAATAAGCAAAAATGTAAAGGGCGACACAGGATGTACGAGGAAAGCCCTTGATCAATCTAGATCGCTGGCACAAAACCCTGGGAGCTGACAATCGCAGCTGCCTTGTTCTTCTATTACTTCAAATATCGGGATACAGTGCAGGATATGATGCGGATCAACTAAGTGTTACAATGTAATTCGAGTACAAGTGTTAGTGTGTAGTGATTGTTTGCAACAGGAGAGAAAAAGTGTGCGAAAGAGGGTGTGCCTTAATCTGATCCTATCAATCTATTTATAGTAAAAGGAAACTAACTAAATATCCTATTATTCCGGGATTCAGCGGATATTCCCCATATGAACGTTGCAGTCCTAGTCTTCCGGGTTCAACGTCTATAACCCAACTGATTTGCCCGAGTCTCGAGGGGAAGAAGTCCACCTGGCCGTTAGAGACTTGTTACAATAATCTGCATGTGAGCTAATTGGTTACTACCAGGATATCGTATCAGGATGTTACAAATATCCTGATCCGGTATCCTGATCACAAATAAACAATCAAAGCCAGAATATTAGTCAGGATATATAAGTAGAAATTCACCCATAACAATTGTCCCCAAAATATATCTGTTGGTATACCAATCCAACGGATATATTTTAAAAATCTATCTCGTAAACCGAGGCAATTAAAATGAAATGACGATTGAGGTGAGATTGTGCAACTTCCAATGCGACATTTACTCTTTACCCCCTATACTCAACCTTTATTTAGCCGACTTATCCTGTATCATTATCATCATATTTCAAGTGATTTCTCAGGTACTTTCCTTCTCTCTTCTTTCCCTTTGTTTTCCTTCATCGAAATCTTTCATGGCTAGTAGAACGAGATCACATACAGGCGACTCAATTCCATCCTTTGAAGCCCAAAACCTTCTTAAAGAACCCGAAAAAGAAGTTTGCTCATTTGACAATGCTGACATCGCCTCCCTGCAAGCTTCCGGTGCCTTCCCCGTTGGTACAATCATTCGCCCTTTCGACAGGGAGATCCGATCGGATTTT
>JARYGA010043418.1:0-47502 GCA_030545235.1 Helianthus tuberosus
GAGAAATGCTTCTCCATGAATTATTTCAACTAGAAGATATAATTCTTGATTGGTTAAAAGAACTTAGGAAAGATTTCAATGATCTTTTCCAAGACGATAACCAAGAAGAAGGGTTGGAAACGCATTCAAACAACTTCGTTGTTTCTGACGATACTTCTAACTCTAGCGAGGACTTGAGCGATAGTCGTCCCTGTGTCGATTGTGCCGTGAAGGACTCTCCATCAACTTCGTTTGATGCATACATAGACCTGAGCGATTCGACATACACCTTCTTTAACGAGAGCCCAGAAAAGGGTTGGACTTGTCCACCTACATATAGCATAGGAATCACCCTCACCGACAACCTCTTGCATTCTCGTCTTAATCTAGAACAATTAAGGTATCTTAGGCACTTTGGGGTTGTTCCATCCAGTAAGAAACCGCCCGATCCGAAAAAGTTCCTTAAAAATAGACACACTTCATAAAACAGCCTTCCGACACGGGGCCGTGCCCAGGTCAACACACCCCCGTGTCCACCAAAAGATTCCTTTCTGACTTTTGTCAGAATACGGACAAAACGTGTCAGGATCTTGCCTGCACACGGGGCCGTGTCCAGCAGACACGGGGCCGTGTCCAGCACGCTGTCGTTTTCTATAAATGCAGCCAAGAACCCTGCACATTTGGACCATCCAGGGACAGAGATTTGAAAGGATTTTCTGACTTACCATCCTAGGTATGTTCTAAAAGAAGGTTCTAACAAGCATCTTGTCCTTTCCTCTTTTATCTATTGCCTTCTTCTTCATCTTTCTTGCAACAACACCTCCATTGAAGCTTGATTTCAAGCTTTGGTGTGATGTTTGTTGAATTTTTGTTCAAGGAATCTTGTTAAAAATAAGTTACAAAACATGGTTTTAAGTTATTTCTGTTCAAAAATGCTTCATAAGTTGAGAAAATAAATTAAAACCCCAAGATTCCTTGTTCTAAAAATCTGCAGAAAGTTGAACACGGGGTCGTGCTCAGTGAGCACGGGGCCATGTCCGTGGTACTGTTTCATTAAAACAAACTATTTTTGGTATGTTTCGTAGAATGTCTAGCCAAAACAGTGGAACCTCTTCTGCGCACTCAAGGAACAGTCGACGGGAAAGGACGCCATCAATTGAAGCAACTCTCGTAAGATACGTAATGGCGCTACGTGAGGCCCTTGACGAGATGACTTCGGTGGAGGAGGTCCTCATTGACCGTATAAATTATCTCTCGGTGGGGTTGGAAATCAGTTTTCAAGAAATAAACCTCTTGCACCAGAGGTTAAACATTCTTGTAGCACCTCCCATGGAACCAATCCTCCCTCAAGAGGATTGGAACCTAGCACTTGGAATCCAAAATCCTACCGGTTGGGACGACATTCCGGCGGAACCTCCTCTTGAAGAACTCCAAGAAATCCCGGTGGAAGTTGCACCTCCTCAAACCAATGCTCATGAGCCCGTTTTTCTTCTCCCTAGGGAGATCAAAGAGTGGCTCCTCGATGTGTGAGGAACCCATACCCTGAGAAAGAAGTTTGTCAAGCCACTTTTAACCGAGAGATCTATCTTTTCGGAAATTTTGCAAGTAGAATAAATAGTAGGCTAGAACTTCTTGGATTGAGATTTCTTGTGTTTCTTTGACCTAACTATCGAATATCTTAATTTTAGGACTATTATGTAATTCTCTATGACTAATGAATGATGGTTTTAGTTAATTTGGTGTTTGGATGGTGTTGAAATGAATAAAACACACTTGAGATGACAAAGGATACAAGGGAAACTTGAACCAGCACCCCATGCAGGAAAACAGAATCGTCAGACAAATTTCTTCGTTTACAGTAAGATCGGCACAGGCCGTGTCCGCCCAACACGGCCCCGTGCTGCACAGTCTGCAGAAAAAGACCCAGTTCAGGTAACTGGACACGGGCCGTGTTCACCCAACATGCCCCCGTGTCCAGGCTTCTATTTCTCTTGATTTAATTTTGTTACTGGCACTTGAACACGGGGCCGTGCCCGGACAACACGGGGCCGTGTTCAGCGCCCAGTAACACAAAATTTTTGCTTTTTACACATTTTTACACATTCAATCAACCTAAAAACTTATTTTTGGGACACATTGAGGACAATGTGTAATTTAAGTGTGGGGGGATGCTAAAACCTTGAATCTTGCAAGTCCTAAATACAAGCCTTACACGAAACTCTATTGGAACCGCTAATCACCCCAAATTTTTTTCAAAAAAATTTCAATTTTTTTTGTCTAGGTTTAACTCGGGAAATTCAAGTTCTCAAAAAGGTTATATTTTTACGAATTTACAACCGATAGCATCGTGATAAAAAGAACCAACATAAGAAAATTATGAAAAGACATGACAAGCTTAGTTAAAATTTAATTATATATACTTGATCACATAAAAACCCATTCCCACAAAAGTGAGTTTTGAGCCTTTATTGAGCATACAATTACATATCTTTAAACTAAATGCTCATTTTTCGTTTCTTGTGTAAATAGCCGCTTGGTTCTTACGACTCTAGAACTTTCCACGACGATACATTCCCGGTCCTTACCAACTTAAACCCGTGTAAGTAAATGATGGAGGCATTAGGACTAACCCTTTTTATTTTTACACCATTATTTTTCTTTTTTTTACCACCTACCCAAAATCCCCCTAGTTAGCCCATTTGAGCCTAAACCTTTTCATTTCATAACCCAAACCAAACACCCTTTTACCCACCAAAACCTTTTTCATTTTTAACCTTTTGTTTTAGTAACTAGCTCGGTTTCTCATATGACTTTCAAAAAAAAAATATGTGTGTTGATGATGAAGCAAAACAAAATAAACAAACAAGTTCATCAAAAATAACTTTGTTTGAATAATAGCTTCATCAAAATAAAAGAAAAAAATAATAAAAAGTCTTACGAAAACCGACGCTTGTTACGCTTTTAGCCCTTTTCTACTAACCACTAACCCAACCACCTACCTTCAACCCAAGCCTAACCCTTCACCCACAAAGTCCTCTTGATATTTACAAAGGTATATAAGTTAAAAAGGAGGAGGATTGATTGCTTGGCTATCCTATGGTAGAAGTAAGTTCCATGCCGCTCTCGAGTGATCCACAAAAATACGTTTTCGGCCGAGTGTTGAGTGATCCCCGTGAGGTATGTGAACTTGTATATAAATAAAATTTTACCAAGGCATGTTATGCCCTAATAAGTAATTTATCTTATGAAAAGTTTTAAATAAATCATGACGAATAGGATTGTAAATAAATAAAAATAAAACTAAATAAAGAATCTTGGAAATCCCGACACTCTATGACAAGCCCAAAAACCTTCTTCTCTACCCATTCCATTTGGGTGTGTAATAGCCACATATTAAAGAGTTTTGCTTGAGGACAAGCAAAGATTCAAGTGTGGGGGTATTTGATGTGTGCAAAATGCAACATATAAATTACATCAATTGTGGCATAAAACTAACCCTTTTTTAGTACTAATGTTGGAAAAAGTGTGTTTTTGTCTTCCTTTTGTATTTTCAGGATTAAATGAGCTCAAATTAACAAAAGAAGCAAAAAGACATCAAAATCTAACATAAATACAAGAAAAGGAACAAGACGTGACATGCCCGACCCCTCAACAGCATCTTCCCAAGCAAAACAAGACAACAGAAGACTGCACACGCCCCGTGCTCAGCCAGCACGGGGGCGTGCCCAAGTGTCAGCAGAAAAGACAAAGTTGTAGAAGCTTCTATTGCCCACCACGGGGCCGTGCTCAGCGGACACGGGGCCGTGGTCAACTATAAGATTCGCACAATCTAGGGAAATCTTCATAGTACAAAGATTCTTCTGCACACGGGGTCGTGCTCAGCGGACACGGGGGCGTGGTCAAATAATAAGACAAAGTTGCATTAAATGAAGAAAGAGAAGGATGTGGACACGGGGCCGTGCCCACTGGACACGGGGCCGTGCCCGAGCTTCTGTTCAGCCTATAAATAGGAGTGCTTGGCTTAAGCTCAAACCATCCATTGGCACACCACCTCTCTCACACTTCACCCACCACCCACCACCACCATAACACCATCATCCATTGTCCATCGTAGAGTGTGTGAGTCGTCTCGGGATCCAAGATTGATCGTAAGAGTTCTTGACAATCAAGGCCATGTTTGCCTAAGTCTCTTACATCACTTGGTGAAGACAAAGTGTCTAGTGTAATACTTTTTATTTTTAATCTTTTCGCACTTTTTATTTGGTTTTGTATTAATGACTTTAATAACTAGTTTCTTATGTTGAAGGTGATCTTTCCTTATCGTTTGTCCGTGGTGTCTTGGCATTATTTTACTGTCTATATAAAATAAAAGATTTTCACCATTCATATCTCCACAGTCTATATGGAGGTATGTTGACTACCTGGTCGGGGGTTAAGGGAACGGTTTGGTAAAGGTCTTGCCATTGTTCAGCGTTTAGAGGTCCTGCAATGGACCTGGGTCAAATTTCGTAGGACCTCCTTCAATACTTAACGGTATTAGATGCCGGGGGTCCAAACTCTTTGATCCCCTCATAAGTTAACTACTATTAATACTATAACCCGGCTATTTAGGACTGTATCCCTGCTGACTCAGACTACTTAGTCGAGGGTAACGTCACCTCCAAAAGAGGGGCCTACCATAATTTGCATTAATAACTTAATTAATTATCTTTCAATAATCCACCATTTTAGGATTGTATCCTTGCTGACTCAAACTACTGGGGTGAGGGTAACGTCACCTTCAAAAAAGGGGCCTACTACAATAACTAAGATAATCTCTTAAAAAGTGCGAAAGTGCGAAAATAATCAAAGGTTACACTAGATACGAGTCTGAACCAAGTGATTCATCTTGTCTATCTGTTTTTATTTTTATTTTTATTTTCAGCATTTTTAGTTAGTTTTTATTTTTCTTAGCTTAAAACATTTTTCTAAACTTTTTGATTTGATTAGACGTTGATGATAAACCGGTACTGAAAGCTCTTGTGTCCTTGGACGACCTCGGTATCTTACCAACACTATACTACGCTCACGATGGGTGCACTTGCCCATATGAGTGTCTAGTGTTAGTGAATATTGTGTTTTATAAATTTAAAACTTGACTAAAAAGTGTTAAATGGGCTTAAAATATACACCTAATATATATAACACTCGACACCCATAAGAGACCCACAACCAAGTCCCTGCTGAACATCTGGAAGGTTACGCGTATGTCAGGAGACTTACTCCTAATGAGTTTAGACTGTTGAAAGAGCTGACAGATCAAGACATACAACCCCATACAATCTGGAAGGCCATAACCAAACAGAACCCTGAAAACAAATGTGTTCCGATAGACATACACAACGCTCACCAAAAGATCAAGGCAACAAAGTTCGAGAAAAAACGACTCCCATGCGGAGACTGGAATAAATCATCCAGGAAAAAAAGATGACCTATTACATACAGGCGAAACCTTCCACCAATGTCGTTCAGAATATATTTTTCTGTCATGACAAGTCCTTTGAAATGTGGAGGGCAATCCTGCATGTGCTTATGGTCGACTCTACCTACAAAACTATCATATACAATCTTCCATTTTTGCAAGTTGTGGGTATGACGTCGACAAACCAAACCACCTGTGTTACGCATGCATTTCTTTCAAACGAGCAGGAGGTAACGTACATCTGGGTCATGGAGATGATCATGTCCATGCTTCACGAGTACATAGAGCCACGTGTAATTCTTACAAACAGGGACCAGGCAATGATAAACGCGTGTAGAAAAATATTCCCTGCCGCACACAGATATCTCTGCGGGTTCCACATCTTACAAAACATTATGAAGCACTGCAAGAATTCGTTTACTCAACCAGATTGGGAAGACTTTGTTCATGAGTGGAAAACAATGTGTGATTCTGCTAACAAGGAGTTATACGATTATAACCTCATCAACCGTCAGAGACACCTTCTCAATCGACAATGAAAACATAGGTTTTCTCTTAAGTTAATACATTCATTTAAATAGATATAAAATTTGAATATGTTTATTTTTTTCAGATGTGTTTGATTACCTATGGGATAACTGGTTAAACACCTCCCGCCATTTGTTTGTATCTGCATGGACCAATCAAACCCTGACATTCTACCAAATTACAACAAATAGAGCTGAAGGCGCACATGCTGCATTAAATAAACAGTTCACTACACCAAAATGCAGTCTGGAAACCCTGGTGAAAAAGGTGGACACCTTGGTACTAAAGCAATATACGCAAATAAAGAAATGCTTGGAAGAAAGCCACACCAAGCGAATGAACATCCACCTTGAGATTCCTTTGTTTCACAACCTACTTTGTAAAGTTTCCATCCATGCTCTTAACCTATTAGAAAACGAGCTAACATGGAGACTAGCCACGTTGTGGTCATTCGGATCAACATGTAGCTGCCAGTTGTATACGGGTTGCGGGTTATTATGTGTCTGTCGTCTGGAGAGATTGCAAAATACAGATACTTATAGACTTATAAAAAATGTTTTGTTGTATTAATTTAATATGCTTGTCTAATGCTCTTTTTTTGTTTTGCAGAACGCGTTAGTCAGCTCGATGATATAGACATTTTCTGGAGAAAACTTGACCTGAATCCATCAACTTTTGATGATGAAGAGGTCGATGTAGAAAAAAAAATTAGAAGATGTGAAAGAGAAATTGTTTACCCAACCCACGCAAGTGACGAAAAGCATCATATCAAAGATCAAGGCAGTGATAAACCCACTTATGAGCGACCAAAAACCGCTTGTTATACAAGAAAACACTCGCGGGCGGCCAACGTCCAAGGTCCAACAACAAAGAAAAGAACAACCTGCTAGAGATAGCTCAGTTGGGCCTTTCGAACAACAAATTAGGTCTAACCCTCCTCGACACAACTCTTATGTACCGTCGCAAGATTCCCTAATACCGTCTACGTCCGCAATGTCTCTAAAGTCTCAAAGGTTGTTACTGCGACACAGTCGTTCAACGGCTTCACGGAAAAAAGAGCCTTGCGAGGACCATGGCTTTCAATTAATCACTGATGATGGAACACTTGAATATGTGCTCAGATTCAAAAATCAAATTCCAAAAGTGCTCCACCACTACATTCCAAGAATAAAAAATGTCAAGTCGGATGGACATTGTGGGTTTCGGGCGGCGGTTGTGGGTTTAGGGTTGGAACAAGACTACTTTGGGTTTATTCGGAGCCAACTAGTTGAAGAGCTGACGGGTGCGAACATAGATATGTGGAGGTACATCTTAGAGAGTGATTTACCGGGGGACTACGACGCACAACTAGAGATAATATATTTTACCGGGGTTGGGAGAGCACCCATGGAGCATTAGATGGAGATGCCTCAGGCAGGACTCCTTCTTGCCCATAGGTTTGGAGTGATTGTTCACATATTAAACATTAGAGGTTGTTCGACTGTATTCCCCTTCCATCATGCAGAGCCCGCACGTGTCCTCCATCAGGTCGTTTCACTGGTATATGTTAATAATGGTCATTTCATCCATGTCAAACTTGAAGGGAACTATCCAATGTCGTCATCGAACTATCTCTGGTTAAGACACGCGGGCGAAGAAGCAGCACTTTAGATGGAAAACTACACGAGATGGATAGCGTGGTATGAAACGATATCGAAGCCTAACATTGACAAGACAGTGAATTATATTGATTAATTTGTATATTAAAGAAAAAATTATTTGTATAGTTTATTCCATTCGTTTATTAACAACATAGTGTATTGTATTGATTCATTTGTATATTTAAAGAAAAATTTATTTGTATAATTTATTCCATTTGTTTATTGATAACACAATGTATTGTATTGATTAATTTGTAATTTTAAAGAATAATTTATTAGTATAATGTATTCCATTTGTTTATTGACAAGACAATGCATTATATTGATTAATTTGTAATTTTAAAGAATAATAATTTATTTGTAAAGTACGCTAAAATATGTAAAAATACGTAAAATAAAAAAGGTCAAAATATGCTAAAATACGTCAAAATAGGTTAAAATACGCTAAAATACGTTAAAATACGCTATAATATGTCAAAATACGCCAAAATACATTAAAATATGCTAAAAACTGTTAAAACACTCAAAAAATACGTTAAAATACACTAAAATACGTCAAGATACGTTAAAATACACTAAAATACGTTAAAATACGCTAAAATATGTCAAAATACGCTAAAAACCGTTAAAATACGCAAAAATACATTAAATTACGCTAAAATACGTCAAAATACACTAAAATACGTTATAATATGCTAAAATACGTCAAAATATGTTAAAATAGGCTAAAATACGCTGAAATACGTTAAAATACGTCGAGATACGTTAAAATACGCTAAAATATGCAAAATAAGCTAAAATACGTCAAAATACGTTCAAGTGTGTCAAAATACTCTAAATTACGCTACAACACGGTAAAATACGTCAAAATACGCAAAAATACGTCAAAATACACAACTAATGATATTCTAAGACGCGTATACATATAACACGACACTATACAATACAAGTGGATTTCAAACAAAACTGTACGTAATCATAGAATACGATAATCACACGCAACCGAACGTCACCGAAACAACGTATGTTGAAGATATACTTCATAAAATAAAAAATACGCGAAAGTTCGTCAAAATACGACACGTATACGCATCGAACCAAGGAAGACACGATAAAAACAAATTTTCTTATTATGCCCTATACGATCGTATAGGCCTATACTTTATCGTATTGCAGATTAATACGCATCGTATAGACATGTACGATGCGTATTAACCCCCCTTGATTTCTAAAAAAACCAGGGGTATTTCAGTAATTTCAGGGGTGTAATATGTCACGGCCCCCGTCCCGGTTTTACCCGGTCCAGGTGCCGCGGGACAGAAACCCGTGGTAATTAATATGTTGGCACCAGAAATTTTAACAGGATCTTTTATAACTTGAAAATGTCCCATTATTTCATTTCATAAATTGGGACAAACCCCGTTATTTACAATAGAGGAATTTCACGAGGAAATTCCCTGTTTTACAAAACATGTTTATTTATTTTACTGAGCCACCACTTCAAGCTTGATTAGTGCTCCGTAGCACGTTTCCTTGATTCACAATAGGTCACCTGAAACATGTTTTAAAAATATTTTATCAGCAGGGAAATACTGGCGAGTCACTCAAATTTGATAAAACGACACATAGTTATAAATTACAGCATAAGAGTGATTACAATGGCTTCTATCTTATTTTTATCTGGCGCCGTGTCACAGCCTTGTGACGATGGTCATACCACTATTGGGTCCTTTCACCCAAGTAGTGATGATTATCACTGTTAGGTTAATGAACCTAACCGTGAGAAATTAGTAATGTGCACAATACCCCACTAGCCAGTGATTCAAGATAACCACGACTTAATCCCTGTAATTATAACTTTGAAAATAATTTGGAGTATTATAAAACAACTTTGGTAAAAAGAGAATGACTCACATTGCAGATTTAAACGAGCAGAGTTTAGCCTACTGATAAGCCTGTTAACCTAATTCAAATAACAATGCACACGAAAACTAGGTTAGTAACTTTAATCCAACTTTTACGACAACTCACGAGATCAAAACCTTCACAATGAACGACAAAGTGCAATACTTAAACATCCATCGAATTCACGACGAATGACAAAGTATAACCCGAGTTTGGCCAGCACTTAAACATCCATCGGATTGGTTTTTATCGATCGGACATTACATCGTAGCAGTGATAGAGTTATTACCCTGTTATCGCGGCAGAATTTCATGTTGTGTGTGTTTTTGAACTAAACAGAGGATATCTCAACGTAGGAATTGAATTTTAACATCGAACCAACGCCAAACTTCAAGTGCCACACCCCAGATTTATATGCTGAAAAATGGGTTCCCCCGCGTGGCGCGCCAGACCCACCTGGTCCTGGCGCGTGGCGCGACGGGTCACTTTTAGCATAGGGTAGGTTCGTTTCCAACTAGCCTGGGTGAGTCGACATTTCGATGAAATTCAATTTAGACAACGAACTGCGAGGATAATAACAATTAGGGAATACCCCCCCCCCCTGAGTTTTAGGGGCTCTGATCCTAGTTCCGATTGTTCTGAAAATTTTAGGGGTCATGCAATATTATTTGGGGGTCTTAATTAGGGTTTCCTATTAGACAAAATAAAAAAGAAATAGGACTTTTGGTGAGAGTTTTTACATAATACGCATCGTATAGGCTTGTACGATGCGTATTACCCCCATCAATTTTCAAAATTTCATGGGAGTTATACGCATCGTACAAGCCTATACGATGCGTATTAAAGGTTTGTACGATATAACCCCCTGATTAACAGCGGGTTATTATTACCAATACGAACCAAATACAAAAATATACACACAACAGTGTACACACATACGGTATAGATCTCAAGATCAAAGACAACTACGGTATGTATCTCCGAACCCTCATCATTTATACGTTTTCAATTTTGAATTCCGCCCGATGAATTTGTGTGATTTTGGGGTTGAAAGGCTGGGATTTTGGGGCTTTTTCATCGTCGGATGAAGCAATACGATGTGTATGGCCCTATACGCATTGTATTGCTTCAAAATTTCATTTTTTTTCTTCGTCAGTTGAAGCAATACGATGTGTATGGGCCAATACGCATCGAATTGATTCAAAATTAAAGGTTTTTGTTTCAAAATCATGAACCAATACGATCTGTAATGGCCTATACGATATAAGAAAAATGTTTTATATCTTAATTTTTTTTAAAATGTTATGTAATATTTTTACTATTTAGTCCGTAACGCGCGTAGGTCCATAACGAGCGTAAATATATAATATGTTTATTATTTAGTAGAAATCGTCCGTAACACGCGTAAGTCCGTAACGAGCGTCGAAATGTAAACAGTTGTAAATATATAATATTTTTATTATCTAGTCGAAGTCGTCCGTAACGCGCGTAGGTCTGTTACGAGCATCGAATTTGTAACAAGTGCTAAATATATAATATTTATATTTTTAATCGAAGTCGTCCGTAACGCGCGTAGGTCCGTAACGAGCATTGAAATGTAAGTCGTCATAAATATATAATATTTTTATTGTTTAGTCGAAGTCATCTCTAACGCGCGTAGGTCGGTAACGAGCGTTGAAACGTAAGTCGTCGTAAATATATAATATTTCTATTATTTAGTCGAACTCGTCTGTAACGCGCGTAGGTCCGTAACGAGCGTCAAAACTTAAGTCTTTGTAAATATATAATATTTATATTATTTAGTCGATATCGTCCGTAACGCGCGTAGGTCCGTAACGAGCATCGAATCCGTAACAAGTTCTAAAAACTGTTATAGTTTTTAAAAAATTAATCAAAAATTTTTATTTTTTTAGAAATTTAATAAAAAAATTTGTTATATTTTGTAAAAAATTGATTAAAAATGTTATATTCTTTAAAAATTTAATTAAAAATTGTTATATTTTGTAAAAAAATTGATTAAAAAATTGTTTATTCATGCGGATATGGATGTCGTTGTTGGTAGAGGGCGGGGCCGGGGTGGTGGCCGTGAGGATGGCGGTGGAGGTGGCGGACGTGGACGTGGGTGTGGAGCTGTCAGACGTGATAGAGGTGGATGGGTGGGGACGGGGGCGGCGGTGGGCGTGGACGTGGACGTGGACGTGGGCGCAGTGGCCCAGATGTGGATCCGTTGCTAGATAATCCTTATCTTGCATTCGATAAGAGGAGCGACGCTTTTCACAGATGTGAAGTTTCGGCGTACGGAGATCGGCGATCAAGCGGTCGTCGATTGGTCGGCTCATGAGGAGGTGGACGAGGTGGCGAGAGCCCAAGGGATCATCGGACACGATACTCCATGGGACAGGTATACTATTTGTTACTGTGTTTTCTTTGTTTTGTATACAAAATGCATACTAACCACACTGTGTGACAGGTTGTTCGATCTGGCATACACGCTATCGGGTAGAGTCATGGTGTTCGAGTTCTTGTCGTCTTTCGACTTCACTCCCAGGACTGCAGACCAGCTAGAGGAGCTTGACGACCCCGACGACCCGTGGATAGAGAGGTGGCCTTCCGTCAAGTCGGTCAATGGCATGAGATGTCACTGAGATAGTTTGTCGTGCACTGCGACCTTTACACGGTGGAGGAGACAAACACCCCCATCTACACCAAGAACATCCATACGCCCCCCCCCCCCCCCCGTTCGACTCTTTGCAGGTTCTAGCAGGTGATCAGTGAGCATCGCTTCGGGAAATCCAATCGAGTGTTTCCTGGATCAGAGATCCCATGTACCATTACCTGCACAGGCTTACTGTCACATCCATTGCACCACGCGAACAGAGTTAAGAGTGGTGCAATTCGGGGAATCTCTTTTACATGTACTGTCTTATATGGGGGGAGACAGGCACCCTCGCTCACTGCCTAGCCTAGTGGTTCGCAGCGGCGTTCCACAGGCAGCACAGGTCTGTGCTATATGAAGGGCATACATCACGCGTATCACCATCTCGTTGGGTGATGTGTGCAAAATGCAACATATAAATTACATCAAATGAGGCATAAAACTAACCCTTTTTTAGTACTAATGTTGGAAAAAGTGTGTTTTTGTTTTCCTTTTGTATTTTCAGGACCAAATGAGCTTAAATGAACAAAAGAAACAAATATGCAGCAAAAACTAACATAAATACAAAGAAAAGGAATAAACGTGACATGCCCGACCCCTCGACAGCATCTCCACAAGCAAAAACAAGAAACAGAAGGCTGACCACGGCCCGTGGACATGGGGGCGTGGTCAGGTGTCTTCAGAAAAAGACAAAGCTGTGGAAGCTTCTACGCCCACCACGGGGGCGTGCCCAACTCAGCACGGGGCGTGGTCAACGCTAATATTTACAGAATCCTGCAAATCTTGATAGTACAGATACGCTTCTGCACACGGGGTCGTGCCCAGCAAACACGGGGCTGTGTGGATCCTAATGCAGACAATTGCAATTAATGAAGGAAGAGAAAGGAGATGGCCACGACGGCGTGTCCAGCGGACACGAGGCCGTGGCCGGGCTACTGTTCAGGCTATAAATAGGGGTGCTTGGTTCTCTTCAAAGGCATCCCTTGGCAAACCACCTCTCTCTCACTTTGCCACCACTCCACCACCACTACAACACCCATATCCACCACCATCATCCATCATCCACCTTAGAGTGTGTGTAGTAGTCTCGGGATCCAAGATTGATCATAAGAGTTCTTGTCAATCAAAGGCCATGTTTAGCTAAGTCTCTTACATCACTTGGTGAAGACAAGCATTTAATGTATTACTTTTGATTTTTAATCTTTTCATACTTTTTATTTGGTTTTGTATTAATGACTTTAATAACTAGTTTCTTATGTTGAAGGTGAAACTTCCTTATCATTTGTCTATGGTGTCTTGGCATTACTTTACTGTCTATATAAAGTAAAAGATTTTCACCATTCATATCTCTACGGTCTATATAGAGATATGTTGGCTACCTGTTCGGGGGTTAAGGGAATGGTTTGGTAACGTTCTAGCCTTGTTCAGTGTATAGATCCTACAAGGACCTGGGTCAAGCTTACTAGGACCTCCTTCAATACCCACTGGTATTGGATGGCGGGGGTGCGAATGGCTTGATCCCCTCATATGTAAACTACTATTAATACATTAAACCGGCTACTTGGGATTGTATCCACCACTTAGCCATGGGTAACGTCACCTTCAAAAGAGGGGCCTACCACTTTTCGCATTAATAACTTAATTAATTATCTTCCAATATTCCGACCCTTTGGGATTGTATCCTTGCTGACTCAAACCACTGGGTTAAGGGTAACGTCACCTTCAAAAGAGGGGCCTACTACTATAACTAAGATAATCTCTTAAAAAGTGCAAAAGTGCGGAAATCATCAAAGGATACATTAAAGGCGAGTCGGATCCTAGTGATTCATCTTGTCTATCTGTTTTATTTTATTTTTATTTCAACATTTTAGTTTTCATTTTTTCATACTTAAAACCTTTTCCAAAAATTTTAGGTTGATTAGACATTGAGGATAAACCGGTACTAAAAGCTCTTGTGTCCTTGGACGACCTCGGTATCTTTCCAACGCTATACTACGCTCATGATGGGTGCACTTGCCCATGTGTGTGTTTAGTGTTAGTAGAATATCGTGTTTTATAAATTTAAAACTTGACTAATGCGTAAAATGGGCTTAAAATATCAATAAAAACATAACATACCTTACACACACCAACATTTTGGCGTCGTTGCCGGGGACACAAGGATTTTAAGAAAGTTAGGAATCAACAGCCTATCTTTTTCTTATTTTTCTGTTTTTTCAGTTTTTTTTTCTAGATTTTTCAGCTTCTGCAGACTTCAGAACGGGGTCGTGCCCGCTGAACACGTCCCCGTGTCCAATCTATGGTACTGGCAATCCTGTTTTAAGTCAGACAGTAGCTAAACACGGGGCCGTGCCCACTGAACACGCCCCCGTGCCCAAGCTTCAGTTACTGAAAACAGAACCGTAAGATCCCGACGGTTGGTAATTTCTGACACAAACATGAGTGATACTGTTTATTTTTACTTTCGCTCCTCTTATGGTGTGTGGTGTCAAATATGTGGGGGATCTCATGAAGATTTAAAATGTTATTTTTTAAATTACACTCCCCACTATATAGACCCATCATTGTCCTATAACCTTAAGATGGGCGAAAGTAAAAAACGATCCCTATTTCTCCCTCGAATGCTCTCAATCATCTCTTATAGATGATATGATTCTCGAATAATTATTTCAAATGGAAGAAGTAATTCTCCAATTGATAATTGTACTTGAGATGGAAATGAGTTATCCATCCCAAGACGACGATCAGGGAGAATTATTGAGATCGCATTCGGATTATAACAACATCGTCGATCCCGGAAGCACCTCTAACTCTTGTAAGGACATGAGCGATAGCTGTCCCTGTGTCGATTGTGCCATGAAGGACTCTCCATCGGTTTCCGTTGATGCGTTCATAGACCTGAGCGATTCGACATATACCTTCTTTAACGAGATCCCGGATAAAGGGAATAAAGGTTGGTTTCGCCCACCGATATTTATTTTAGGTTTTACCCTTTCCGATAACCTCTTGCGTTCTTGTCTAAAGTTAGGGCAACTAAGGTACCTCAGGCACTTCGGTGTTGTTCCGTCTAGTAAGGAATCGCCTGATCTGGACAAATTCCTTAAAAATAAAGCAGACTCTCTAGCCACAGGGCCGTGTCCAGGTCAACACGCCCCGTGCTCACCTAAAAATTGACCACGGGGTCGTGTTCAGGCCAACACGCCCCGTGTTCAATATATGGATAAAATGTGTCAGAGTTTGTCTGACCACGGGGCCGTGTCCAGCCGACATGGGGTCGTGGTCAGTGTGCTGTCGTTTTCTATAAATACAGCAAGATTCCTTCACATTTGGACTCATTCCAAAGACAAAGATCTGGTGGGATCTTCACATATACCCTATAAGGTATATTTCAAAGAAGGTTCTCAACAACCATCTTGTCTTTACTACTTTTGTCTCTTGCCTTCTTCTTCACAAACTCCTCAAACCTCTATTAAAGCTTGAAATCTCCATGTTTTCAAGCCTTATTGTGATATTTGTTAGGTTTTTAATCAAGGAATGTTATCAAAAATAAGTTTTACAACACTGTTTTAAGTTATTTCTGCTCAGAAATGTTTCAATAGTCAGAAAAATAATTTAAAGCACTAAGATTCCTTGTTTCAAAAATCTATAGATTTGTGGCCACGGGGCCGTGCTCAGCGAGCACGGGGCCATGGCCGGAGTTACTGTTTCATTGAATTGAACTTTTCGACCTATTTTCTTAGAATGTCGAGCAGGAATAACGGAACATCCTCAGCTCACTCAAGGAACGATCGACGGGGAAGAAGAACATCAGTGGAAGACTCCTTGGTCAACTACGTGTACGCCTTGCGAGAAGCCATTGATGAAATGACAGGAGTAGAGGATGCCTTAATTGACCGTATTAACCATTTATCGGTGGGGTTAGAGGGGTGCCTTCGAGAAGTCAACCTTTTGCACCAAAGGTTGAATATTCTTGCTTCTCCTCCCATGGTGCCAATCATCACACAAAGGGGATGGAATGTTGTGCCGGAAGTCATTATTCTAGCCGAGTGGCATGTTATGCCTCCGGAACCGCCTCTAGACATACTACACGGGGTTCTGGTAGCCGTCCCACCTCGTCCGCAAGACATTGTGGAAAGCGAGCCCGCCTTCTTTCTCCCTAGGGAGATAGAGGAATGGCGCAATGACATTTAAAAAACATCCCCCGGTTCCGAGTTCTACAAAACCCTTAAGTACCAGAAAGTTATTTCCGGGTTTTTGTCATTCCTACAATAAGGGTATAACTCCTTGAGTGATTTCCTGCATTCTGTGACCTATCAATCTTAGGATCTATGTAGTTTTTTCAATTTTAGCGTCTTTATTTTAAATTTTTAGGATCTTTGTAATTGTAGTTTTTAATGAATGGTGGTTTTTAATTAACATAATGGTGTTTGGATGATGTTGTAATGGTTAAACACAGTCGAAAAGGTGGAGGTTACCAAGGGAAAGAATAACCCACACCCCATGCACAAAAATAGAGCCTCCCGACAATTTTCCTTCATTATAGCAAGTTCAGCACGGGGCCGTGCCCAGCCCAGCACGCCCTTGTGCCCGAGGTTCTGCAAAAAATGCCCAGTTCAGGTAACTGGACATAGGGTCGTGCTCACTGAACACGCCCCCGTGCCCAGCCTTCTGTTTAATATGATACTGGCAATCTGACCACGGGGCCGTGCTCGGATCAACACGGGCCCGTGGCCAGATGCCCAGTAACAAAAATTTTGTTTTTCAACACCTTTTTACACATTCAATCAACCTAAAAACTTATTTTTGGGACACATTGAGGACAATGTGCAATTTAAGTGTGGGGGGATGCTAAAACCTTGAATTTTGCAAGTCCTAATAACAAGCCTTACACAAAACTCTATTGGAACCGCTAATCACCCCAAATTTTTTTCAAAAAAATTTCATTTTTTTACTTGTCTTGGTTTAATTTGGGAATAACAAGTTCTAAAAGGTTATATTTTTACAAATTAACAATCGATAGCGTCGTGATAAAAAGAACCAACATAAGAAAATTATGAAAAGGCATGACAAATCTAGTTAAAATTTGATTATGTATACTTGATCACATTATAAACCCATTCCCAAAATAAGTGAGTTTTGAGCCTTTATTGAGCATACAAGCATACATCTTTAAACTAAATGCTCATTTTTTGTTTCTTGTGTGAATAGCCGCTTGGTTCTTACGACTCTAGAACTTGCCACGACGATACATTCCCGGTCCTTACCAACTTAAACCCAAGTAAGTAAAAGATGGAGGCATTAGGACTAACCCATTTTTTTCAACACCATTATTTTTGTAGGATCGTAATCTGACCCGGATGAGTCGTTCAGAGGCGTTCTCCTATGTTTCAGGTGCGGAATAACAAGAAACGTAGGTAGATATAGCTTGTTCTTCACTTTAATCTATTGTTTTATTGATTTGATACGATTTACAGCTCGTTCTTCACACCGGCAGAGCTTCGGTATGGAATTCTGAAAGTTACAAATGAGGACCTCTTATACGGTATATATAGGCAGGCTGGTTCGGATATACGGACATGTCCGTATAAGCGGACCAGACTATGTCCGTATAAGCGGACCAGACCTGTCCGTATAAGCGGACCAGACCTATAAAACCTATACAGACTCCCGTTTTCTCGTAAAATGTGCCCTATGCTATACAATACGACGTAAGACCTGATCCTAGACACCTAGACGTAATCAACAGATGTAGTGCACCAACAGACTCCCCCTCAGATGTTGATGGAGTCGTCTATACACTCTGACTTCAAAACTGTGTCTTCACATCTTCAATCTAGATCAGTCTCTGGGCTTTTTCTTCTCTCAATCTTCAGACTCCCCTTCTCGATTTACTGGCATTCTTTTATTCTTCAGTAACATCTTCAGGATCGTTGTCTGATCTTCACAGGCTTTTAGAATTGATTTCCAGGATCGAAACTTGACTCTCTTCCAACAGAGATTTTCAGAATATCGAAACCTGGTTACCTGCACAGTCTTAACCCAGACATAAATTTTCTAATTTTATCACACATCAAATACCTGTGCATCAACACATGACTCTCATAATCACTAAAACAAACATACAATTGCAACATCTCAGGCTCTCTCTCAAATATCTATGATGAACCACTTGAAGAAGGTTAGATTTAACGAAAAACAATTAGATTTACACAAACACTCCCCCTCAAATACTGCTCATCATGTTTAGCACTCGGAATTTTGAAAATCAGTTTTCCAACGTCAGTTGTCGAAAATCTTTTTGACTTTTTTAAAAATTATGCTAAAACACACACAAAATCTTTTTGGATTTTCTGAGAGACTAAAATGCAGAAATAAAATATTTACTGACAATATTTTTGTGAGTTTGTGCAAGAGGATCATATCAGTTTTTGAGACAAATCACCAACACCGTTAAGCTTCATTTCATTTTAAGTTCTAAACAATTCACCTAGATTGTCAGTATATTGATCCACTTAAATTTTCATACAAAGTTCAACTGATTCGAGATACGAGATTAATGTTTTAAACACTTGAACTTATCCGTGTGTCTCACTACTTGAATATACTCCCGTATCCAGATCCCAATATTCAGTCTTACAGGTGAGTATACCACAGATGATATCTGTCAGGGGAATAAATTATAGTACGAGGGCCGTGAGAGCTCAGGTCGATACTCCCGTATACGCAGAGAGATAACGGCTTCGACTTTCGGTGTGTCCCCTTTAGAGGATCTTTCGTTTCAACAGCCATGATTAGCATTTTTCAATGTTTCATCATTTTTTAGCTGAGGGAGAGCTATATTTCAAGCAAATGTAAAGTATTCTCCGGGGACTAGGCCATTGCTTCCGCAAAATCAGAAGTCCCGGGATAATACCCCAGATATCACTGAGCATAAAGACCTAGTATCTCAGAATAAGGGACCTTTCAAACAAGATTTCAGGGGTTACCTATATATCCAAGTTTGTGTTAACCCACAGAACAAGCAAGTTTGAAATTTATGTTTATATCTCGTCACAATTTACTAAATGTGTAAAAACCTACTGACACATCATCAGTGAGACCGTTTATCACTTTTAAACTTTACATTTCTTTAGCGTGCCGTGATAATCCACTGATGTACTATCATTTCCTCTTTTATACAACAAAACTCATTTTTGATTCTATCATGTTTTTGGATTTTTCAAATTTTCAAATGTTTTTGGATTTTCTGAAATTTCTACTCCCCCTAAAATGTAAACACATTTTAGAAAATTTGAAAACAAACTATACAAGAACTTGACAACTGATATCAAATCACCTCAATTCGCCATCCACTTGGCATAAACAATCAGAACTCCCCCTATCACAAAACTATTTTCATTTAGCTTTCAAAACACTGAAGTTTGTTTTAATCAAAATGATTTTTCCGGAAAATGAATTTGTTGATTTTTAACCATTTGTAGGTTCGGGGTATGGTTCATCATTTTGTCATCAACCACTTGTAGGAAAAAGCAAGTACAACTTAATGTCCTTGATTTTACCACTTGTAGAATCACAAACAAAACCACTTGTAAGTATAAATCTATACCAACTGTAGGAATGTTACATCTACATCACCATTTTACCAATCAGAATGCCGATTCCTGCTTCGCACTTACTAACCTGGAAGCTCCGGCGTAGTCCTTCAACCTGTAAACATTCAAACATTATCAAAATCTTTCAACCAAAATCTTCAAACATTAGAAAGATGCCGATTCCTGATCCTCGATATAAACTTGGGATCTCCGGCGTAGTCCTTAGACTATCATGGGAAACAGACTTCCATCCAAGTCTTCTCTGACTTGATGGCTTTCAGTTCTTGCGCAGTGGGGTTGTAAGTTGCCTTTTTAGTTGCATAAAAATCTTTAACCCCCTTAACTTTCCCATTCAACATTTTCCCAAAAATTTTCTTAACACTTCCATTGAATGTTTTCTCGACATCAAACTTAGTTTTCTCTGTGTAAAACTGATTCGAGATTTCAACTTTACCAACTTTCTGTTTAATTTCTTCAAATTTCAGTGATGGAAACTCATCATCATTCACTGAAATTTTCATCTCAACCTGTGGCTCTTCTGGCTTTGTGGAACCAGATTCATCGCCGACATTCACCTCAACTTTCTTAACAACCCACACTTGGTTGTCATTCTCTTTCTTTTTATAAAAATTCTTTTTAGAACTCTCACCAACCTCATAAGTTGAGTTTTCAAAAATTTTAAATTTTTCAGTTGGTGGTTCAATATCAACAACTATTTCTTTCAGTTTCCTAGAAACTCCCTGTTTTGTCTTAGCATTCTTTGTACAATTCCATGCAATGTGACCGACTTCATTGCATCTATAACAGGTTCTCGTCTCTCTTTGGTAACATATATCAGCTCCATTCTTCTTTCTTTCAGCAAGAAACTCTTGATTTGACTGTCTCCAGAACGGTTTCTTCTGTTCCTCTTCTGCAAGTCCACCTGATACAAATTCTGTTTTTGTTTTAGAATTTTTATCATTTTTATAATTTTCTGGTGGAACAAAACCTAAACCTTTCTTTTTGTAGCTACGATTTTGGTTAGGTTTCTTTTGAAAACCAGAACCAGAATTGTTGCCCTTTTTCTTATTTAAACGTTGCTGAACTCTAGAAGTATATTTTTTAGGTTTTTCAAAACTTTTCAAAACTTTTAATTCTGGAATATTAATTTCTATTAGTTTGAAAGTTTTGTTTATTAGTTCCGTTTTAATACTCATTATTGGGAACTCTTTATTGTAATATAATTTGTCCGAACCATTCAAAGTATACACAACTTCAAATGTTTCATCATTCAAATTTGACTTCGATAACAAAAATTCTAAACTATAAGACCGTTTGACCAACGAATTTGAACTGTTGACTGACGAATTTGACCCTCCAGACTCAGATTTCGACTCAGACTCCTCCTCAGTATCCAACACCTGATCGACCACCTTTTTGATTAACTCAGACTCATGATCAGTATCGGATGAGGTAAATGTGACGTCAATGTTATCTGGTAAAACATCAGTTGTGTCGGTTTTTAGCTTTATATTGACTGCTTTTTCAAGTTGCTCCTCGTTTGGTTTTCTAGGAGAATACCCTTCCCAAATTGGAGGCGGACACTTGTTATATCTAACAGTCGGTTTCTTACCACAATCTTTCTTTTCCTTCGGCTTCTCATCTTGAAAAGCTTCCATACCTGCAACAGTTGGGTAAATACGATCAATGAGATAATCAGAACTAGAATAACTTTGTAATAAACGTCTAATTCTCTCATTCTCAATCTTCTCTGTCTCCAACTCTTGCTTCCATTTAGCACTCTCTTCGATGTAGAAATTAATAGCTTTTTGCTTCGTCATCAATGTTGCATTCATCATTGTCAGTGCTTGTTCTCGTTCTGAATTTGTCTTTTGAAGACCAGTTACTGTTTTGTTCAAGACATCATAAGATTCTTTCACATAATTGAGGTTAAACAGTAACTGCTCTTTCTTCTTCTCATATTCAGCAATGATGTCGTCTTTTGCAGCACATTCCTTGCAAGCTTCCAAACACTTCTCGCAAGGTTTGACTACTTCAACAATCTTTTCAACTTCTATGATCTTTTCAACTTCAATCACTTTATCTTCTTCATTCACTCGCTCAGTTTCAATATCCTTCTCAGCAACACTTTCAACATTCTCTTTCTGAACAACATATTCAGATTTCATTAGTTGTTGTTCTTTAGCAGCTCGTTTCTCCTTCAGTTTCTCCATGCGATCTGCAAAATAGAAATGAAAACTTTCAGGAGAAAGATGAGATTTTGCAACATTAACATATTTTTCTTCATCATCACTACTACTATCAACTGGTGATTTATCAAACTGTACAGATTTTCCAGAATCAGCATCTGATACACCAGAATCAGACGGTGTTTGATCAAATACAACTTCTTTCTCTGAAATAACAACATTTTGAACACTCTCATCAAAACTTTATAAACTTTCATCAGCACTTTCTGAAATTTCTCCAGATCTCTCTGAAAGTTTATCAGTACTATCTGACTCTTCATCTGTTGACATAGACTTTTCATCTTCACATTTCACATTCTCCCCGATAGATCTCATCCAAGTAGCAAACAAATCTGGCTCTCGGATGATCTTGGCAATGAACGTTTTGAACTCTCCTTTTTCATCAACAAACATATCCCAGCTGAAGCCTTCTGGTAGTCTTTCATCATCTTGATCGACTATGCATGCTTTGCTATCAGGAGAGATATAATTGTTCCAGTTGAAATCTACCAAACATCCTCTCTTGGAATCCTCAATCTTTCTACCATGAGCCGTTTGTGAGTCTTGTGACTGACCAACTTGCTGATAAATGGCTTTCCGGTAGTAATCGTCTTTTCCGAACGGATTCTGAGCTCCACTAGCTTCCCTGTTCTTGCACTCCCGCTTGAAATGGCCTTTCTCCCTGCAACGAAAACAAGTAACTTTAGATTTATCAAAACCTAAAGTAGATACACAAGCATCAAGAAAGTCATTTCTCCCGGTAATTGCTTTGAACTTTTCAGCACGTCTAAGAACACTAGCAAGGCACCATTTAATATCCATCAGTTCCATCTCTTCGGCGTCTATCTGATCGTAATCCTCCTTTGTGAGCATAGGATTTCCGATCCGTCCTGCAACTAGACCTTCATAAGATAACAAAACAGAACCAAGTAGAGTCATATGGTCTTTAGCAGTGTCTTCTGAGAAGCTTTGACCTTCTGGAAGATTTAGAGCGATGTTACATTGAATCACATAACCATTTCCTGTTTTTGCGCTTTGTGACTGAAAACTTGAATTTGATTCTTTAGGATTAACACTCGGAAATGATGAGAATCCACTGCTGCTTTTGCCTGAACCCTGATCAGCTTTTTCTGATGAATCCCCAGCACTGAATGCAGTCTGAATTTTCGGACTTCTCTCAGATTCTGGAACTGGAATGCTACCCTTATAATACATCTTCACATCCTGTTGACCACTCGGACTGTTCATCCTGGCAATCTTCTGTTGTTCAAGATCCTGACTCTCAATTTTCTCTATAAACTGTGAGATCGTCAACCCATCATACACACCAGTATTCTTCAAGATCATCAAATACGTTCCCCACTCCTTTTGAGGTAACGCGTCCGCCAATTTATCCACCCACTCTTCACGACCTTTTTCAACACCCAACATGGATAAAGATCGCACCAAATGACAGTATCTCTCGATTAGCTTTTTAGTATCCTCTCCCGGCAAACTACTAAACAAATCAAATTCTTTCTTTAATAACGCTTTCTTGCTTTTGATCATGTTTTCGCTTCCCTCGAACTTGACCTTTAGCGCATCCCAAATTGACTTAGCAGTTTTGTCATGCTGTAATAGGATGAATATATCTTCTTTTATCGCCTGCTGCAACAAACTAATCATCATTTTCTCGGCTCTATACATTGCTCGTTCTTGATCAGTAAACTCGGATATCTCCTTTTTAACATGTAATTCAGTTTCAGGCAATGTGTACTTTTTCAATATGCACTCCCATGATCTGAGATGATTTGCCTGAACCCAGTTTTCAAAGCGATCTTTCCACCCGTAGTATTCTTCAATACTCATTAGTTTCGGGGGTTTCTGAGTGGTTTCCGTCTCGTTTTCAAGATTCATGGCTTGAGCAATCGCAGCTGGTGATGACGGTGTTGCAAATGCATTGTAAAACCCGGAATCCATATTGACTTAACACGTTTTTCAATGAAGATGACAAAACAGCGAACCAGAAATATCTTTTGGAGCGGTCCAGCAACTATGTCTTTTCGAGCGAATTAGAATTTTCCTTTGGAGCGAATCAGAAACAATTCGTATGAGCGGACTAGAAGTTGTTTGTTCGAGCGAACCAGAATTGTTCACATGAGCGATCCAGCAACAATATTCTTTCGAGCGAATCAGAATTGTTCACACGAGCGATCCAGCAACAATATTCTTTCGAGCGAACCAGAATTGTTCACACGAGCGATCCAGCAACAATATTCTTTCGAGCGAACCAGAATTGTTCACACGAGCGGACCAGAGATGTCTTTGGAGCGATCCAGAAATGTTCACAAGAGCGATCCAGCAACACAATCCTTTCGAGCGAACCAGATATTGTTCAAATAAGCGATCCAGAAAGATACCTTTGGAGCGAACCAGCAATTGTGTCTATCGAGCGAATCAGAACTATTGATTTGGAGCGAACCAGATCCAAATCTGTACGAATGAGCGAACCAGAACTTGTACAAACGAGCGGACCAGAGATGTCTTTGGAGCGATCCAGAAATGTTCACAAGAGCGGACCAGATGATGTACAAACGAGCGAACCAGAACTTGTACAAACGAGCGGACCAGAACTTGTATTGGAGCGAACCAGATCCAAATCTTGTATGAATGAGCGAACCAGAACTTAAAAAGTGTACTTTGGAGCGGACCAGAAATGATCTAAGAGCGATCCAGGATGACGTCACTACGAGCGATCCACACAGCGAACATGTTTTGACACGTAAAAACCTCGAATTTTGGCTTCAAACTTTCCAGGATTTATATCTATACTAATACGCACAATCTGTGAAAATCTGAGTAAATTTCGACCGTGAAATCTCGTTCTGGATGAAAAAGAAGATGTAGAAGTGAGAAATAACAATGAATTTCAGCTATTCTCTATAGAAAACCTCCTCCCAAGCTCTGATACCACTTGTAGGATCGTAATCTGACCCGGATGAGTCGTTCAGAGGCGTTCTCCTATGTTTCAGGTGCGGAATAACAAGAAACGTAGGTAGATATAGCTTGTTCTTCACTTTAATCTATTGTTTTATTGATTTGATACGATTTACAGCTCGTTCTTCACACCGGCAGAGCTTCGGTATGGAATTCTGAAAGTTACAAATGAGGACCTCTTATACGGTATATATAGGCAGGCTGGTTCGGATATACGGACATGTCCGTATAAGCGGACCAGACTATGTCCGTATAAGCGGACCAGACTATGTCCGTATAAGCGGACCAGACCTGTCCGTATAAGCGGACCAGACCTATAAAACCTATACAGACTCCCGTTTTCTCGTAAAACGTGCCCTATGCTATACAATACGACGTAAGACCTGATCCTAGACACCTAGACGTAATCAACAGATGTAGTGCACCAACAATTTTTCATTTTCTTCATCACCTACCCAAAATCCCCCTAGTTAACCCTTTTGAGCCTAAACCTTTTCATTTCTAAACCCACAAAACAAACACCCTTTACCCACCAAAACCTTTTCCTTTTCAACCGTTTATTTTAGTAAAAAGCTCGGTTTTCTTGTGACGTTTCTTTATAAAAAAAATGAAAGTCTAACAATAAACAAACAAGTTCCTCAAAGAAACTTTGTTTGAAAATGCTTAGTTTGAATAAAATTTACAAAAACAAAAGGTTTTACGACGACCGATGCTTTTTACGTTTTTAGCCCTGTTTACTAACCACTAACCCAAAACCACCTACCTTTAGCCCAAGCCTAACCCTTCCCCAAGTCCTCTTGATATTTACTGTAAGTCCAGGAACAATACACAATCGGATATCAAACACTAATCAAAGCGCGGAATACTGAGAAAAGTGTTAAGAACAAGAACGCAATCAATTGAATAACAAAGTGCACACGGTTTCTAGGAACCGTCTGGTACACCAAAACAAAGAAATCGAAAATAACTAGAAGAACCTCTCAAAAATGTCTAACCTAATAATGAACTAGGTTCACCCTATTTATAGTTACATAGGGTGACCTAGTTACAGAATGGGCCAGGCCCACATACACAATATAATTAACTAAATAAGCCCAAATCCCTTAATTAGCCCACATGGCTTATTCTAATATTGTCTAATCCACAACAAGGCTAAGCCCAATAGCCTATAATTGTGTTTGATAAAGATAAGCGTAAACCTACCCAATTATAGGGCCTTACAATATCCCCCTAGGTTTATGCTGTCTTTATCAAACTGTTGTCAATATCATGTCTTTGTGGGAAGATACTTCATCTCTTAATCTTCAAACTTGGGCTCTTTGTTCTTCTTAAACACGATCAGCTTTGTTTGAAAAACTTGTTGAAAAGAATGCAAGCGGAGGATTCTCAACAACTCTTTTCTTTGTCAATGACTTCTCTTTCAAGCAGGTTCACATGTACCTCTTCAAATGTACCATCACTGTCAGGCGATGACTTGTATCTGGTTCTTCTGACTCAGGTACATCTTGCTATTCTGATGCTTCAAGCTTTGTCAGCAACCAACAGCATCTCAATCTTCAATAACCCCTGTTTCTTGATTTAACATTAAATTCTGCACATACTCATAAATTCATAAGCAAACAATTTTGTGCAACAGAGGAAAGTACCACATGAACACTCGGTACATCCAAGTATTTGTACTCGGATTTTACAATTCAAATTTCTTTAAAATTATGATGATCAATCAAATCTTCAAGAACGGTTAAATTTTCTAATAAAACAAATAAGCACTCAATTTTTGAATTTTTGATTTTATAAAAACTAACAATATAAACTAAAACACAAATAAACAAAGAAACTAATATACAATTACAATTTGCAATGGGATCAAATCATAGTGTTTCGAGCCAGACTACACTTATCAACACTAATTTACTTTGGGTGATCCGAGCGATTGCCAGTATATTTGTCCACTTAAACTTATCTCCCTAGGCCTTTTTCAAGTGACGGTCTGCAACTGATTTATCATGTTTTATTTTATATTATATGAACACTCAATTCAATCACGTTCAAATCCCGGAATTTTTAATCAGAACACGCTATCATACATGCAGTTTCCCTACCACATATTTCACAAGCCCGTTCTAGGATTCTGAAATTTTGACTGGGACTGGATTGAGAAGAGAAAAGAATAGATCATTTGCAGAAATGGATATAATATACAGATCAAATGAGTTTTCTCAGTTTGATATAGGTTTTTTTTTCGGGTTTCTTTTGGGCACTAGAGGGCCTCTTTCGGGTGTATTTGATCTATAGCGCGACAACGTACAGCTAGGTCAGCATGTATCTGGATGCAGCAGAAGCTGACGTTGCCTAGCACCTCCAGGTCTTTGCTCACGCAAAACAGAGGAGATACACGAGTTGGACAGAAAAGATTTCAGAACTAGAACGAAATTGTGTGTATCGGGATGTCACACACGCATTCAAATAGACATGTCCTAATTCCAAGTGACCGATCTTTCCTGAGGTCATAGAATAAATTTAGTGTTCTACACAGAACCAGTCAAAGAGTCTAGCCATCAGGATAAAGCCTACCAACACATCACTCTGGAGTCAGACCCTTTCAATATTGGTCTTACATGAGTCAGCCTTAATCCACATAATGAAATTATTTCATTTCCCATATATGCAACAAAATATTTTTGATTTTTCTGTTTTTCAAATGTTTTTGTATTTTTGATTTTTTGATTTACAGATATCCCAAGATATCCCCCTAAATTTGTGCATAAATCTTATGCGCAAATTTACCTGACAACGAAAACGTATATACAACGAAAAACACAAAAGAAAATGAAAATATTTTTGTTGTTTTTGTTTAACCGTTCCATCATTAGATTCAACACTAATCAATATTGAAATTTGAATACGAAATTCAAAAATGTACCTTTTAGCTGATCTTGTCTTACTTACTTCTATTATCTCCTTCAAATGAAACATATCACTGTAAAAAAAATATACATTTTGCAACAGTGAAATGTTACCCGTTATGTCTCTGGAACAACCGCTATCAACATCCAAGGATTGTCAACAGCTCCTCCTTGGTTGTCCCTGAAAAAGTAAGGAGATTAGTAAGACATTGGTACCCAGGCCATCGTGGTCCTGGGTATACCTGAAGCATCAACGTAAGACACTTCTCTAAAGCACATGGTCCCTTTTGATTCAAGGACTGGTGATGTCGCTGCTTTGTGTTTTGCCTGCCAAATTTGTTTAGGCTTCTCTAATTTCTGAGGTGCCTTTGGCAAAACTGTTTGCTTTTCAACCTTTTTATTCTTCAGAACTTGTTTAGGTTTTAAAGCTTGTTTTCTTTTAGCTTTGGCAGCATTCCAGTCCCCATCAGATGGTTTAACCTTGGGACTCTTATTCCTCATTGCCTTAGGCTTTTCAACCTTCATCGGCTTAGAATAAGATTTGTCCCTTGGTGTAACCTTCTGATGTTGTATATAGTACGGCACATAGGGACGATATGTGCAATTTCTTGCAATGTGACCGGGTATGCCGCAATTGTAGCAGGTTTGCTTTTTCACATAGGGAGCATAACCCGGTCCATTCCATCCAACCGATGCTAAGTATGAGTTATAAGATTTGTTGGATGATTTGTTTGCAGCCTTCTCAGCCTTTTTGCCCTGCTTCATCTGTCTCTGTTTACAACAGTTAGTACATTCACTAGATTTAGCATTTTCATTTTTAACTGTTGTCTTTGGAGGCACATATTTATTTGAAGGGCCTCTCAAAGCTGGCTCAGAAGCATCCTTTCTCACATAAGGAGGAGCATCAGCAGACAAATTTGATGTTTTTGGACAAACATCATCAGCTTTTTGACAAACAACATCATCCCCCTCAACCCAATCCTCAATAATTACTTTGTCTGCACATGAAGTAGAGGCATCAGCAACATTCACACATTTAAAATCAGGGACTGGCCTTGTTATTTCAACTTCAGATGTTGTGGGCTCAGTCACTGTTTCACTGGTTGATTCAGTTGAACCACCTGAGTTACATTCCTTTTGTAGTGGCTCTGCTGAATCCTCTGCTGCTGAGTCAGCTGCTTCAGAAGACTCACAACTGGATTCACTAGATTCAACTGAATCCAATTTTTCAGAATCAGTTGCTTCAGGTGATTCACATTTGGAATCAGATGGAGCAGGTGGCTCAGATGCTACTATTGTTTGTTCTGATTCAACTGTTTCAGGTGATTCGTTAATAGACTCGGCTGAATCAGCTAACTTTGACTTTTCACAGTTAGCTGTCTCCGAGGAGTCACATGACGAATCAGATGAAGAAGTTGACTTAGTTTGTTTGCGAGACCATTCAACAAACTCATTCAACATAGCAAACTCAAAATTGAAAAATTTTGTTTTAGACTCTTTCTCTTGTTGTTGTACTTCAGGTGAATTTTGAGAAAAACTTGACACAGTATTATCTAATACTTGAAAATGTTTGTCAATGTTCGCATTGTTCTCAAAATTTAGAGTCTCGTTTTGCTTTAAAACATCAGCAGGTTTCACGAAAGTTTTATCAAATGCCTGTTTTTCTAGAACAATTTCAGTTTTATCAGGCCTTGTGATTTTAACTTTCTTTGGATTAACAGGCTCAGCCTTCCTATCCCCGGGCTTCCCATATTCCATTTCAGGCAAGTCGGCTATCTCCTCCTCAGTCATAGGAATAGATGTGTAATTGTGATTGTATGGTGGAGGTATGCATACAAATCCCAATCCTTTATTCCTCACTTCTTTTTTGCTATACTTTAACTGGTGATTTATCATCTTTTCGACCTTTTCGCTTGAAACATCAAATTTTTTGAAATTAAATTCTGTATTTTCGAAAGTCGATTTTAAGTCGTTTAATTCAACAGTTAATTTTTCAGATAGCTCCTTGAAGTGGAGATATCGACATTTTGCCTCGCTTAGATCGCTATGCAACTTTCGGATATCACGCTTTTGCGCCTCCACCATATCCTTATACCCACCCAGTTTCTTTTTTGCTTCATAACTAGTGGATCGGGCAAAATCAAGTTGCATAACGAGCGATTCAGCATATTCCTTAAAACCTTTTACTTTTTTCTTACATTTATCAGTACAACACACATCGTCTACACATACCTCGGCCTCAGAAGGAATGTAGTCGTTCATTTGAGCCGACATTTCTAAGTAGCAAAGCTGTGATCCCTCGGAAGTGTGATCCCCCGAAGATATGATCCCCCGAAGATGTGCACACGTAGGATCACGTACACTATTTCCTCAACACAAACCTAAAGCGAGAACCCGTGTACTCGCTAACTCAACCCCTTTGTCACACAAACGAACCAACTTCCTGTATCGCACCTCCAAACCTATCTAAACTTATCACCAACAAACAAACCTTTTTTTTTTTAATTTTTAACAAAACAAATTTTTTTTATATATATAAAAACCCCTTTTTTTATTTATATAAAAACTAATTAATATTATAATTATAATTATTATGTTATTATTAATTATTAGGTAATGATGACTCAATGATTATTATTATTATTATTATATATTAAAAAAAATCTAAACAACTGTACTGTACGTCTTCTTCGATATAGAAACTGATTCAACCAAAACCCTAATTATAAAACTCAGCCGCCAAACGTCTTCGTCTTCTTCGTTCGACAAACAACTGAACAAAAACCTATTTCCTCAGCTGCTGGAGATGAAGATGGAACAGAGCAGCCGATTAAGACGGTGATGGTTGCAGGTTAACAATAAGAACAGTTGCAGGTTGGTGACGATGGAGGTTGACAACCGGAGAAGGTTATTTCACGGTGATGATGACGGTGGTGCGATGAAGCTGACAGCCGGAGAAGGTTGCAGGTTGGACGGTAATCGGAACACGACGGAGATGGAGATGTAGGTGACGATGAATATCAGGTTATGCGGAATGACGATGTAACAAGGAGAAGAAGCAGCGACTGAGGAGGTGGTGCTATGACTGTGGTGGTGGCAGTTAACGGTTTGCGGAATCGGTATCGGTGCGCGGTGGTGATGATAATATGGGTTCACAGTTTGGTCGGAGGTGGCGGAGGTGGTCTCGAGAAGATGATGTTGATACTGAACGGAGGTGATAAATCGTCGGGTTCGGTGTGCAGTTTCGGTGAACGACGAGGGTAACACGGTGGTTGGAGGTGAACCGGTGATGATGAAGGATGGATCGCACAAGAATAGGAAGATGATCGCACAAGACAAATTTGTAGTCGCACAAGATCAGTTGCTTCAATCGCACAAGAATAATGAAGCAATGATGATGATGACTAGCTTTGATGGCTGTTATAAAATCGTAATCGCACAAGGACTTGTTTCCGTCGCACAAGCTTGAAAGTTGTTGAACACTTTGACTTTTTGTTGCAATTTTTGTAGATAATTCCACTAATCAAATCCCCTGAGAATCAAGGAATTGATTTGAAATTCAACCTCTTTGATTTATTTCCACCAATAACCTTCGAAAAACAAGCAAACACTTTAACTATTTCACCAAAACAGATCAAAACACTAATTTTTGACTGTTCTTCGAAATCTTCAAAAAATTCTTCGTGTTCTTCGAATCTGAAAATATTTTTCTTGTTCTTCGAATGATATCCAACACAACCGAGCCTTCGTGAGACTACTTAGGCTCTGATACCAATTGTAAGTCCAGGAACAATACACAATCGGATATCAAACACTAATCAAAGCGCGGAATACTGAGAAAAGTGTTAAGAACAAGAACGCAATCAATTGAATAACAAAGTGCACACGGTTTCTAGGAACCGTCTGGTACACCAAAACAAAGAAATCGAAAATAACTAGAAGAACCTCTCAAAAATGTCTAACCTAATAATGAACTAGGTTCACCCTATTTATAGTTACATAGGGTGACCTAGTTACAGAATGGGCCAGGCCCACATACACAATATAATTAACTAAATAAGCCCAAATCCCTTAATTAGCCCACATGGCTTATTCTAATATTGTCTAATCCACAACAAGGCTAAGCCCAATAGCCTATAATTGTGTTTGATAAAGATAAGCGTAAACCTACCCAATTATAGGGCCTTACATTTACAAAGCTTTATAGTTAAAAAGGAGGAGGATTGATTGCTTGGCAAGCATATGGTAGAAGTAAGTTTCATGCCGGTCTCGAGTGTTTCACAAAAATACATCTTCGGCCGAGTGTTGAGTGATCTCCCTTGAGGTATGTGAACTTGTATATAAATAGAATTTTAAAGAGGCATGTTATGCCCAAATAAGTAATTTCTCTTATGAAACGTTCTAAATAAATCATAACGAATAGGATTGTAAATAGTATAAATGTTAGGTCCAGAAGTTTTACGCTTATCTTTATTGTATTAAATTTTGTATTAATTGGGTTTAGATTAGGTCTTGGGCTTAGGCCATGTGGGCCAATGGGATAGAGGCTCCTATAAATAGTCTTATTTAGGTTATTGTAGTAGAGCTCTCCATTGTAATCATGTAGCCCCAATAGAGAACCTTGTAGCAGACAATCCAAGGGATTGTGTGCAAGGTTCTCGAAGATCATACCAGATAGTTCCTGAGACTGTGTGCGATCTAAGCAGCGGCACTAATTTATGTAAAGAAAAATTTTCTTTTTGTCCATTCGGTTCGATCTTATATTCCGCGTTCGATTGAACCGTCGAGTGATGTCACGGGTTTTTTGGGACTAACAAGTGGTATCAGAGCCATTGAAGTCTTTCAAAGGCTCGTTTTTGATATCACTTGAAGAACGAAAACAAGATTTGCTCAGTGTAGGGGGTGTGTGTTTGTAAATAGAGGTCTCGGTTGATGAAATCAGGTACAATTTCGGTCAGTTGAAGACGGTGTCGGTTTGACGACAGCTAATCGGCGAAGATGGTTGAAAGCCGAGTTGTTGAGGGTGGTTGTAAGCTGGTGAAGAACAGCGGACTACGGAAGTAATCGGTGATTGCGACGGTGATCGTCGAAGAGACGAAGCTGAAGATGTTTGTAGGAGTGAGGTGCTACGGTGTTTAACGGTGGCCAGGACTCATCGGAGAAGAAACAAGGAGAAGAAATGAGAGATGAAAGATGCTCGGAGAATGGCGGTGGTCGGAGGTGGTGATGAAGAGAAGACCGGAGATGATGTGAAGTGATGCAGGTTATGATATGCTCGCCGGAGAAGATAACCGGAGACCCGAGGTGAGGAGGGTGGTCGAAGGAGATAACGGAGCGTTGTAGAAGGAGGTGGCGATGGTGAACAGTGACTACGATGAAGAAGTTACAGATGGTGGTCGTCGAAAGCCGGAGAAGATGACCGGAGATTGATTAAGATTGTGAGGGCGATTATCACAGATGGTGTTATGAAGATGTGTACACATCTCGGATGGAATGATGAAGATTCGAAATGAATTACGGACGAGCAGGAAAGATGATAATAAGATGGGTTTCGGATGAAACGCACGAGCCCGGATGATGTCGGACGAAACTGAAATGTGTTTTGGATGATTTCGGATGGAAGAATGTTTGATTTCGGATGAAAGTTGAATGTATCTCGTACGATGCCGGATGATTGTGGATGAAAAGTTGATGATTTCGGATGAATTACATTAACAGGTGATGAAACGTGAATGTTGTTTGATTGCGGATGATTGAAGATACGTTGCGGATGATTTCTAATGCTACCAAACCCGATCATTACGCTTAGAACTGTGTTATGTCTTGGTATGCTGAGAGTCGGGGTATTCCGATTAAAACTGATGATTCAGGTGTTGTGGTTTTAGATTATGAATGTGACGAAAATGCTTTAACAGGGAAATCTGATGTTTTGTCTGATAAACTTGAAACACCTGTTTCAAGTGACTCAGAAATCAGTTCTACTGATTCAGGTAACTATTCTAGTGTACCTGAAACATCAACTGATACATCAGAAACTTATAAACAGGATAAAGATGAGAAAGTTGATATGTTTAACTGTGTCAGTAAAGAAATTGATGAACAGGGATCATCTGATGAACCTGACATTCAAGTTGCAGATTCTGGTATATCAGATAATGAGCGTAGCGCTTCTGGGAATTTTGAGTGTGACAAACACTCAGAATTAAGTAGTGCAACGCCCGAAGAGAGTCAAACAGTTTCAAATATAGACTGCTCTTCGTGTCAGAAACCAGAATTAGCTGATGTTAGAAACTCAGAGGTTGATGAAGTTGAAGAAGATATATTGGCAGAAACCAACTCTGAGGAAACTCATGAGATCTCGGAGCCTGAAGAAAAGGGATCCACGAAAATCAATTCAACTGATGAAACTGAAGAAGAGATATATGTGGAAACCAATTCTGCATAAACTCCTGAAAACATAGTTTCTAAGGAAAAGAAATATGTGGAAGTCAATTCAACAGATGATTCAACTCTTGATCCCAAAGGATCAGATTTGGAAGAAAACATTTCAAATAAAGCAAAGTCTACCGAATCTGCTCCTTCAAAGAAGAAACGATCACGTAAAAATAGAAGACCACAGAAAAAGAAATTTCAAAAGGAAAACCCGTCTCTCAAGCAAACTGAACCTAAGCTTAAGGGTAAAGCTGTCAATACTTGTTCTTGTGCTGATAACTGTAAGCAGGGTTCTTCAAAGACAAAACATACACACAAGCAGTCAGCATCAAAAGAAAAGAAGGGACTTGAACAGTTCTCTGGAATAACACAAGCAGAACTAAATGTCTTTTTCTCTAAGAGACAAACCTGTTTTGAACAATGTCTTGTATATATACAAACTTATTTTGTAATTAAATTTACAGATTCATTTTATTTGTATTTATGATTGTTTATTTTAACTGTATAGATTGGTTTGCTTGGTTACGTACAATATATAATATCACACGTCGTGAATACATCAACATAAAAAAATAATACAAAATTACGCTACGACATGACACGATACGCTATAATACGGTACTTAACGATAAAAAAATAATAAAGATGTGATATGATACGCCACGATACGCTATAATACGATACTAAGTTAAAAATGTCATACGATACGTCACGATACGCTATAATACGATACTTAACGATATAAAAATAATAAAGATTTTAAAACTCATTAAAACAAAAATAACCAATAATAAACACCAATAACAAACCCATGCTATTAAAACCTAAATGGCATAAAGCTAAACAAGAATGTGATTGATAAATTTAAATGGCATAAAACTAAACAAGAAATTTGACTTTCTTCAACAAAATTAAAACCTAAAACACCTTAAATCATGATCTTCGCGTTCTGTCAATGTTTTGGCCACTTGTTCAAACTCTACTGAAAAGAATGATGATCGGAGCTGTAGAATGAGATCCTCCACTGTTGGGTTATCATCTTTCAACCCAATTTTACCTAAATTTGAGATTATCAAGTGCTTGAAATCGAAGATCCTTTCATTGGACACAAACCCATGGAATTTGTGGTGGCTCCAAACAATATGAATGCATGCAACGAATTTGAAAAATGTGGCAGCTTATTAAAAGTTCCTCAGGCTCACGGCAATCACACTGGTAACAATCTGGTATTGGTGGTGGCTGTTCATCACAAATATAAACCAAAATTTAATCATAAACACGACCTAATATAACCCAACAGTAAAACATAACATTAAAAAGAACAAAGATTTACCATAGTCTGATGTATAGATGATTCACCATGTGGAATAATGTATACATCCATTAGTAGACAGTTGTTAGGAATTGTCTGAGAATAAATTTTTTGATCACAAGATTCAGCATCTTCCATCTTTTGTATGCTATAAAATTTGGCTTTACATAAAGGGCATGTGTAAACTTTTTTCATTGAATCCTGTATGTACACATTATATCAGTGGCGGAGCTTGACCAAAAGTTTCGAGGGGGCGTAAAGTGATGAGACCCAAAAATTTTTTTTCATATCGTTATGTTTCGGGTCGGGTCGGCTATTCGATTCAGGTCGGGTCAAATAATAATAGTTCCAAATAAAACTAAAAAAAATCACTTATTCAAAGGACCTGTTTTTGCACATAGAAAAACTAAATATTGTATGGCAAACAAAAGACATATATATATATATATATATATATATATATATATATATATAATGATACGAGATAAATGGAACCTGAACATAGAATTACAACTCAGTCCGGCGACCTTTAAGATTTTTGAATTAATCAATTATGTCTTCCGAATCAAACTTATCAATAATTTCTTTATCTATGTAAATCATCAAGCTATTTGTGAGATATTAAGTTTATTGTGTGGTGGGTAATCTTGGGTTAAACAAATAAAATAAGAGTTAAAATATATCTACCAAACTACTCATCATTTAGGAAAAATAATCGGGGGGACGATCCTATATAATTTTAAAATTTTCGGACGAAAAATTGGACCATATACACTTCTAACCGAAACATAGGGGTGGGCGGGTGCACACCCGGGCACCCATATACTTCGCCATTGCATTATATACAATATATATAGTTATATTTCCGTTACTTGTGTTCTAAAAAAGTGACAAGTGTAAACTGTAAAGGATTGTGAACGAATAATAAAACTATACCATATGATCTACCCAGTTTTGTATGCATGGAAAACAAAAGCGATGTCCACGTGGCAGAACTCCTCTAGTTGAACTATATTCCATCCAACATATGGCACATGATGAAAGCGCTTCTCTAGACAATCTGGGATTATGTTCCGTTTTATTACAATCGTCATGATCAACTGCTGCAGAGTGATCTTCATGACTTGAAGTTGTACCCAAATCTTCGATATCTTCCAAGATCAAATTTCTTCGTTTCCCATGATTATGAAACCATGTTTCGTGAGGTGGTCTTCTTTCATGTTTCCCAAAATAATTTGAAGGCTCACAAATTTCAATATCGTTTTGATGATTTTCTTAGTGTTTGTAACATTTGTCTGATTCTGAAGACGATAACTCGTTATTATGTATCAGCCTGCGATTTCTTCTGGAAGGTTCACCTATGGTAGTGTTTTTCCTTTTCTGATTCATACAATGTGAAGAGGAAAGTGTAAAACTTAAAAAAAATTACATAATACTGACAATTAATTTTTCATATAACTAAATAGTTATAGTGATTTCAAGTAATATACCTTTATGCTTTTCAAGCCAAATGAAGGAGTCTCCTCTAAACAGTAGTTATTCAACAAGTCATCCAGCTTTGAGAATCTCTTAGTGTCTTTTCTCTTTAATCTTTTAGAACGATCTTTGTTTTGTCTCGTGTCAGGAAACAGTTTCTATATTAAAAATATCATGGAGAATAATAAGTACTAATTGTTATTCGAAAATTATCCAAGAAAATCATCAGGCCCAAGCGCGCAACATCTAAACAGTTTTAATTTATCAATGGCAATTATAAAGGAAGATAACCAATGCGGAAAGTGAAAACTTAGGAAAAAATCCAAGGTGGATAGCCTAATAAATTATGAATAAGTTTCTATTGTTAGATACTTCATCAAGCACACTTCTAACACGATACTTAACGATAAAAAAATTAATAAAGATTTTAAAACTAATTAAAACAAAAATAACTAATAATAAACACCAATAACAAACCCAAAACACCAAAAACCAAACACAACACACAAAAAAATCAAATCTAAAAAATTCAGGGCCTTAATACACATCGTATAGGCCTATACGATGCGTAATAGGCCAGCCGCCAGAAAACCCTGCACCTTCCAGTCTGCCATGTCTTTTACTTTATTCAATACGGATCGTATATGCCTATATGATGCGTATTGAATTGTCTAAATGTACCAATAGATAGGCCGGTATGCCAATAGAAAATCTCTTTAATTATTCAATCGGATTAAATCATTTCCCTATGTTCATTTGTAACTTCTTACCATCTCCAATCTACCAAGCATTATATGTGAGTGTATTATGTTGTTTTTATGATTTTGTACTAAAACTGATTTAGTATTTAACGTGTACCAACTAAATTATAATTTATCATATTAAAAAATGTATGACAATAAGAAATATTCTTAAATTGTCTTCAAAATACACTATTTAATAACTTTCTGTTTAAAGTACCGTATTAGTGCAATAAAAATGCTAGAGGCAATAACAAAAATGTGTAGTAGAGCAATGAGTACAAGAGTTGACTCAAATCAAAGCTTCTTTAAATAAAAATGATTCCTACTCTTCTTTTGGTAGATCTACATTATTATACCCTTCGTAAACATTATAAATTAGCTTTTAAAGTATTAATACTATTAAATTCAATTAACTTTTTCTCGATTGATAATTGTGGTTATTTTTGAAATTAGGACAGTTGGCAGCCAACAACGTATAGTTGAGATTATTAAAATTCAATATTCATATTAAAAAATGTATATCCATCACTTGTGGTCTAATGGTTGGAAAGACTTGGGTTCTTCTTAAAGACCCAAGTTTAATCCCCACTAGTGTCATATTTGGTGGATAAAGACAATGAAGGCTACTTCTCCCAGACCCTAGGTCAAGAGTTCGAGCTCCAGCCACCCCGGGTTTTAGTCCACCGTGCGTTACACCAAAGAGATTCTCTCTTGTGGCGGCGTAAACCCCTGCCACTGGCAGTGGGTGGTATGGTTTCCCGGGGAACGTCGTTAGCCAAACTCTAACGCCAGCCTGGACCCGGTTAAAACAACATAGTATGACCTGAGTAGGGTTAGAGCCCTCTGTTTAGGAGGGTGTGAGATCCCTCTCACAACAAGTTAAAGATTCTCCCCGTTCAATAAAAATGTATGACAATAAGGTTATAGGGTGTGGTCATTACCTTCATAACCACCATGCCTCTCCACGTCAGTGCCATGTCACCCACCTCTAATCTACAATCCAAAACCATTATCCTAAGGGTGTGGTCATGGCCCAAACCACTATCCTTTTATTTATTTTAATTATTTTTTGTCTAAAGAAAAAGGAAATGATTACTTGAAGAATAGAAAGGAGGACCATGGTTGCAATGATTTAATCCATACAAACTATGGTGGATTATGGAATGGGATGGTATAGCCTTCCATTCATGTTCCTACGTGACGAATCATGTCCCAATCATGATCCCCACACCCTTTATCATAAGAAATATTCTTAAATTGTCTTCAAAATACGCTATTTAATAACTTTATTATGTTTAAAGTGCCGTACTAGTAAAATAAAAATACTAGAGGCGATAACAAAAATGTGTAGAGCAATGAGTACAAGAGTTGACTCAAATCAAAGCTTCTTCTTTAAATAAAAATGATTCCTACTCTTCTTTTGGTAGATCTACATTATTATACCCTTCGTAAACATTATAAATTAGCTTTTAAAGTATTAATACTATTAAATTGAATTAACTTTTTCTCAATTGATAATTGTGTTTTATGACTATTTTAAATGTCATGTTTATATGCAAGATTGTTTATACTATCATAATCAAAAAGATGTTTCAGATACATATATAATTACTAGTTATATACATATCACTTGATTATGCTTAAGGCTGGAGGGTGTGGTTGAGGCTCATTCTTGGAGGATGACCCGCTACGTAAGCGCCACATAGATTGGGTGTGAAGATGGAGGTAAGGAAATGGGGGGATGCGCCTAATATATATATATATATATATATATATATATATATATATATATATATATATATATAGGGCAAGACTATATAGAAAACCCTATCTATATAAAAAACCCTAGAAAACCCAACCTCCCGACATTTTTTTTTGAAAAAATTAACACATGTAATATACATGTTTTTAAGAGTTTTGGGCCAAAAAAATCAAAAAAGCGCCGAAGGGATAATTTAAAAAAAATAAAAACTTCAGCAATTTTTGTCATTTGTGCCTAACACATGTTAGGCGACCGGACATTGCTGAAATTTGTTTATTTTTTAAAAAAAAATCCCTTCGGCACTTTTTGGTTTTTTTTTGGCCCAAAACACTCTAAAACATGTATATTACATGTGTTATTTTTTTCAAAAAAAAAATGTCGGGAGGTTGGGTAAAAATGGGAGGAGATTTGGGTTTCCAGAGTTTTTTTACCAAAATGAGGGTTTTCTGTCTAGCATTCCCTTATATATATATATATATATATATATATATATATATGTATGTGAGAGGGGAGGCCCGTCCAATTCGTCACACTCCCGACGATCTCGACGAAGGAGGCACGGCAACGAAGCAACGGAAATGGAGAGGGGGCACGGCGTCGGAGCAAGACGGGGCGGGACGGTTCCCGTACCATGCAGCCTATTATCAAAGTATATACATGATCAGAGTACATATATGATTAGATTTGACTCATAGGACAATTCACAAAAACTTAAACCCCCACAAGATAATGGTCATATCTTTCTAATATAATAAAGCAAAGTGATCAAATCCTATGTGTCACTCTCTCAAGCCCCCAAGTTAATATCATTCTATGTGTCACACTCTCAAGCCGTCATGTTAATATCATCCTATGTGTAATTTTTATAGAATTCTCTTTTTTAATTTAAACCCAAAGTCAATTCTTAAAAAACCATAGTCAAAGTCCTTCCCCACATCTCTCTGTAACGTCTCTTTCTCTTCCTATAGTTCATACAAAAGGTCAAAAAAAAGCCTAGACGCCACCACACCCATATTTCCCTTTCCTCTTCCTCTTCTTCTTCGTTCCCCTCTGTATCTTCTCTTTTCTTTCCCAAACCAGCTTATCTGATTCAAACCACAGACATATCTGCCTTTCCAGTTTTCCTCAAACAACTTATCTCATTCAAAATTCAAATTCATTATTTCCTCAAAACAGATCTCCAAAACAAATTCCAAAACCCAGAGAGAGAGAGAGAAGAGATGAAAGTTGAAGGGATTCAAGCGATTTGGTTTTAATCTACTCATTCGGACCCAATTTAGTTTTAATTGCAGTCTGGTTTTCGTTTTTGAAGAGTTAGTGTTTAAAGATAATCAACAATGGTGCTTTCACTCGATTCGCAATCATCAGCGTTTCACTGTATCTGGTGAAAGTGTAAGGTCGATTCACTTTGTTATCTTCATTCAGTTACGTCCGTTTTTGTTTTTCGAAAAAAATGTAGGGTTTAATCGGTTCCAAACAGATAGTGAAGATGAATTTGATTTAATTGCTTGAAAAAAAGTCTAGGGTTTCTTTAGTATCGTGGGCTGTAAGTTTTTTTAGTATGATTTTGTTTTTTCTAATTTTTGGGTTTACTTGAAATTTTATATCTTATATCTACACGCATGATGGGATGATGAGCACAGATGATAGGGTTGATGCTGTGATCGTGGTTGGTGGTTCCACAAAAGGTGCTCTTATTCATTTTTAACTAACTTCATTTGCTATCACAACTTCAACATATATTTGTTTACATTTTTAATGATCAGTGATATGAATTTAGTATTGTTTTAATTTCAAGCTATTATTATTGTTTATCAGAAATAATAGGTCAAAGTCTCATAATCCTATTAAATACCGTCTAAATGATTCTATTGTGAAAGATTGGCATTAGAAATTGGCCAATTCATTTGAACAAACAAAATATTGAAGCAGTAGCCTACTGTTGTATGATTCTTGAATGTTTTTGTGGTTGGTATATGAAATTACCAAATCCTAAAATCAATCAATTTGGAACAAAATTAGTAGATCATTAAGTTAGTTAAAGGATGATTTATTAAACAATATAATGTGGTGATTCAACCTAAACTTGATCGTTGAATGGAGAAAAAGAAGCTACAATCGAGAAAGATTAAATAAAAAGATAATAGAGATCTCAACAGTTCATTTGAATTTAATACAAGGGTTAAAAAAGTCTTTATTTTGGATCGTATTATTCCAGGTTTGAGCTTCATTAATAACTTTGTTTTGGTCCTTTTTAAAGTTAATTTTGTGAATTCTTGTCCCTGTTATGAGCATATAGCAATTGTGACTAATTATTATATTATTACTTAATATTCTCTCATATTAATACTATTTTCAGTTAATTCTGCACTTGAGATTAGAAGTGTAATGTTGACGGTTTTAAATTAGTCAGTTGCAATCAAGTCAGCCAAGTTCATATTTGTTGTATGACTTTTGGTCCATTCAGTGTGTACATGGTTATGTATTGAATGGAAATGTTGTGTCTAAATATGTTATTAATCTGATGAATGATATTTCTTCATAATCCCAAATCTAAGAAAAATGAAGCAGGAACCGAACATCTACTAAAGGATGGGCTCTATTTGACTCCATATTTTTTTTTTTTTTTTTGCAAATACAAGTTATAAAAGTCATCTCATCTGTTTTTTTTTTCAAAGGTACAAGTCAATTGCATATATAAAAATTGGGATAAAGGTGCTTCGTTACAGAGTAGAGCCTATGGATTTCTTCATCAGGTCAAGTTTCAAGCTTGGTAGGCGGCTACATTTTGGTAACATTAGATGGCGGTCGATTTTTTTCATCAGGTCATGACGTAAAGAGACATGCATGTTTCGTATTTTTTGAACGATGTCTTCATCACCACACTCCAATAACAGGTAATCTCAGTTTGCACTTTTCTATTTTGCCTATTTGCACTTTCCTCTCCAATATTACAGTGAACTAACGCAATTACGTACTTCAATCATGGTTGGAGTAGCCTTTGGTATTTAGCTTTTTGCTTAATTTTAAGAGTTTTATCTAATCAACTTGAGTTTTGAAATATGTAGTTTGAGTCAAATGCGAGTGTAGGGTGCTTGTGTAGAAAGTAGAAGCACATTTGCATTTTGTTCATGGATACAAACTTATGTTATCTACGTGATTCCGTATCTGTTCGTAAATCGATTCAAACTTTAGTAATCATCTGAACTCTCTTATTCACCCATGCGTGTGGCAATAGAGGGCTCTTAAAGTCAAATAAGACAATTCATGAGTGTGGGCTCTTAAAGTCAAATAAGACAATTCATGAAACATGATCTAGATTGTTTTGCTTAGACTTGGAGAGAAAACAAGGGTATAATGATAAACTTAACAATCCACATTTTAAAACTCATGCAAATTTTGGATTACATATAACAAAATTCCAACTTTTTTGTTTTGACTTTTATACTCAAACAAGCCAGTGCAAGAAACTTGATTTTTATATATCCCTTTAGATTTTGAGGAAAAAAACATGGTCCCATGTGAATACCAACTTTTAGACAACCTAAATAAAAGTATTCAGGTGAATTTCTTTAAATTATTACCTTTTGACCACACACAAGATTTCTTATAGAGATTTTTGTAGTAGATAACACAGATCAGGTGCTATCTATTCATTCAATTGTCCCAATGCAGATGCCATGGCTAAACCAGATTCCTCAATACATGTACAATACATGAAAAATACGGGTTTATTAAAAGCTTTTACAATTTAAAGTAATACAACATAATGTGATTTAATTCATCGTTTTAGAATAACGACGAAACAACTTGCGGAAGCTTCATTTTTCGTGTGTTCGGTCCTTTTCCATCGCTTGATCTCCATCCGGGTACACTTGATATCACCTATTTTCGCAACCCCCGATCCCTTATCTGTCCCGGGAATGGGCAGACGCGAGCTCAGAGTTTGGTGGTATCAGGTGTTTAAATCTCGCAGCGGAATTTACATCAGGACCGTAGTTAGGAAATGTTTATCAGAGTAAAACCACCATAATTGATATTAATAAACACATGGGCAAAACCCAAGTTTCTTATTACAATACATTTATAGGGACAAACCCTATTTTATTGAATTTAAAACATCGTTTATTAGGTAACTTTTATAGCCACATTTTTCCCAAGCCTTCAGTGCTCTCCAGCTGGCTTTTCACAAATTGGCTGTCACATTTTGTTACCTGAAACATGTTTTAAAAATATTTGTCAACGGGAAATACTGGTGAGTGAATCCCAGTTTAATCAAGTTTAAATAAAAAGTCACAGTGAACAGTATTGAGAGCGATCACATTGTTTATGTCTACACAATTACTCCATTAGTACTGTCAATCCACTGACTTGTGGGTCATATTACACATTGGCTAACTCATTGTCCAATTGTAACGTATTGTCATCCCGACTTACAGTCACACCCCTTTCTGCGGCGGAAGCACAAGGTGTGATCATGAAAGGTTCTCATTGCATACGAAAGGTAAACATACTACATACTCAAAAATAACTTCAAACATTACATTACTGAAAACATAAGTCAGGTGTTTACAACACAAGATAGCATATCGTCTTAAAAGTTACAACTTTATTTATCGATAAACATAGCGACATCCACGAGCATGAGTAAGACCACGCGCACATCCATCCTAGTTACCTGAAATACATGTGAGTTTTGGGAAAACGTCAACATATTATTGGTGTGAATTCATGCAGTTTTTGTATTTCACGTCACTACAAGAAAATGAAGCTAATGCAACCCTTTGAAAAGGTTGCATTAGGCCTTAAAAAGGTTGCATTATGCCTAATGCAACCTTTTATAAGGGGCTGCATTAGGTGAAGTTGCATTAGATCTAATGCAACCTTTTTATGACCTAAAGCAACCTTTTTTAAAAGTGTTGCATTTACTATTTAAATGCAACCTTTTTAATATGCAACCTTTCTGTATTCTAATGCAACTTTTTTCATTTTGAAATGCAACCTTTTCAATACCCAAATGCAACCTTTATCATGATTTTAGTTACAAAAATGCAACCTTTTATGCTGTTAAATGCAACTATTATCATGTTTTTAGCACAAATAATGCAACCTTTTTTCACAAAAATGCAACACTTTTTATAAATTTAGTGACATCAAACGCAACCTTCTTTACAACTTTATAACATTATTGTTTCAAACACTACAATTGCTATTAATATGCATTAGGATCTGAATTGCGCCATAAGAATGGTAACAAAGATATCATAATAACCTATTATACATTCATAAAGTTACTCAAAATTAGTTACAAAATCTTCAAATGAAACTAAGTTTTCTTCAAGGATCTTGAATAGGGGCTTGTGCAATTTCTTCTAGTCTCCCTTGTTTGACTTGATTGTTTAGTCTTTCAAGTATGAATAATCCACCAACAAACATTTGCAAACCTGATACTGTTGCTAACCAAGTAAAATAAGTGCTGCAAAAACAGAGATGATGACTTTAGTCCTACATCAACTTAAAACCAAAATAGGTGTAGCATATTACTCACAATAAACCCCTCATACTAACAACAAATCTAAATATATTCTTTTGCATGTATCATAATCTACAAGGACGCTAAAATAATAAATACATGAAAGAATATACAATGATAACCTAATAGCAGCTTCAAAGAGATAAGAATAATCATCTTATCGTAAGTGATACAACTGAAAGAGTAATTTATAATTGATTTACTGGAATTTACACAAATATCAAAAAAACTGTAACTTGATTCAATGTAACTTGACATCAAAATCTTAAAAGATTTAGAAAATAATAATTACTTACCAAGACAATGTCTTCAGAGCTTTAAAACCATAGTCTCATTCACGATTCTCTGTATAAACATTAATCCACCATCAATCCTGGAAGTATATGTAAACAAAGAAGTTAGCAAAGCTAAATGAGTGAACAATCTATACATGCCTGATAACCCTGTATAAATAAACAAAAAAAAAGTTGAACTAAACCACCCAACGTATAATACGCCAAGTTGGGCATGTTTTATACTGCTCATGCTGACATATTTGGTTCTTTTTTTTTGTATATGCCATATAGACTTGTATATAATATGCCCCTGCATATGTCTCTTGTCATTTTTCTCTCTTATGCACCAGCGCATTTAGCATACAACCTTTAATATCAACTAAGAATTTCAATAGCACATGGAACCGATTGAAAACAAGTCCAACCTGCACAATAACAAAACAAGGTTAATACAAAATAACTAATTTAAAATCTCCTGAACGGGTCACTTGATTGTGAGTTAAGTATGTTCTCTTCCAAGTTTACATTCATGAAAGTTCGACAAAGTAACATTACATACCTCATGTGATCCATACCTTAGCAAGTCCAAGCTTATTCACCAAATACATGAACTTCGTTCTCCTTGTTAAATCATTATCAGGTCAAGGGTCGTTTATCTACTCTGTAGTAACATATTAACTTTAACAATTCATTGGTTAAATAACGGCACATAATCTACGATGAAACAGAATAGTTGTAAGGAATTTAGAATACACACACATATATACTTATCTAGATAGAAACTAAATGACTCACTTTTGCTTGGTTCTTCGACTTCTTCATCCGAACTTTGACTTTTTGGTTAGGTTCCATCACCATCATATGCCCCTCAAATGATTTTACTGAATAAGATCATAGCCATCTTTCACCCTTTAGTTCTATCCATGACTAACAGTTTCAACCATATGCATTGCAAGGTTCGAAGATAGATAGCAATACCTACTTATTATTCTATATAGTTTTAACAATACAGTAATTAAGGTTGTATTTCTTGCCTTTATAAACACAACTAACAAAATTTATTTGATGCTAGCTAATAAGGAAATAGCCAAATATATAAATAATTCTCACGTGGCCACCAGAATTTTTTTAACTACCAATAGTGTGAAGTTATCATTAGCTTGTTATAAATTTAATGAGAACACATTGCTATGTAGGTAGGCACAACTTCTGTTTTACATTCTAGTCAGATAACATTTTATAGTTGGAGAAATTGAGCGATATGATGGGTTTACTGATGAATTTTAAATATAAAAAATGAAAACCACAATGGAGTTGTTCGTGAAAACAAAACCATCATGGTGAAAGTTAGCATTAGAAAAAAGAAACAAGAAGGCCATAAAAAATAAAATCAAAACAAATCCATTCGAATCGAATATCATCTTGTATCAATATTTCTAGTTTTATAAACTATCGATATCTTTTGAAAGCAAGGCAAGGGTTTTGTGGTTCAAATAAACAAGAAGCAAAGAATTTCGTATACATAGTTCAAAACCACATTGAACAAACATGTATCAAAATAAAATCCAGTAAACAAATACGCAAAACTGATGTTTTAATAACTATGTTAATAACTAAGTAACCCTAACCTTAAAGAATGACAGGGGCAGACGCTTCGAGAATCATCGAAGAAAACCACCGTCGACAATCATCACCATTACGGTTCCTCAACCATAGCGGTTATATAGAGACAGGAGATTAGCGGTTATATAGAGACAAGAGATTGACGAAAGCATTGGAGAGGTTAGGAGAGGGAGTCAGGGAATGGATGCGGATACAGATGAATTGGGGAGGTAAGAGGAAAAAAATTATTGGAGGAAGTGGGAACTAGAATTTGGGAGGGAGTTAAATTTTTCTTTTTTTTTTTGGGTGGAAACACAATTAATTGATGATAATCTTAAATAGTTACATATATTTAATAAACTATATTTTTTAACTATAAATTAAAGGTATTTTAAAAAGCATAAATAAAACATATTTTGAAAAAATAAAAAAAAATGTCCAAATTTATCGATTTTAGTACATCACACTAGGGGTGTAAACGAGTTGAGCACGCTTA
>JARYGA010043419.1:0-34364 GCA_030545235.1 Helianthus tuberosus
CTATGTTAGGCTCAAAGGGCATACCGTGCAGGATTTTGAAAAATTAAGGACATAACTTGTCAACTTTTGCGCTAAACGACAGCACTTGCAATTTAATTTAAACATAAAGAACAAAAGTTGTAATTTACTCTAAAAATTATATAAGATCAGGTTGAAACCTCCCTAACTTGTAGGAACTCGAAAACTCCGTTATAATCCTACCTCCCATACAAATTTTTTAACCATTTTCTCCTAAATCATAGATGAATATTTAACTAAGAAATATGTAAAAAAAAAATTGGTCGTGCATTTACATAGGGGTGGATAGGCCTCTTTTATGGGTTTTCAGAAACCTATTCGGTTTGAAAAAAAAAATAGTAATAACCTTGTATAATTTTGAAAAAAAAAATAGTGAGAGTCTATCAAAAGAAACCCAGTGCATTTACATTGGTGTAAGTAAAGTGGTGTAAAATCATCTTATTCACATTGTACGAAATTTATAAGTGCACAAAGAGGGGTTTTTTTTTTTTTTTTTTACAATGTTGTAATTTTTCACAAACGTTTTTTTTTCAATTTCCGATAAGTGAGATAATATTTATATATTTTTAACATAACTTAAAAAAAAAACATATTTCATGGAGTTTCACGGTTATCACAACTCAAAAGAGTATGTCTAAGTCTAAAACATGATGCCTTTCGTGCGAAGTGTAAGAAGGCGTAGTAATTGACATGTAGGAATCATGTTTTAGACTTAGGCATACTGTTTTGGGTTGTATTGGCAACAAAAACACCAAACATAACCATTTAAGACGCAATACAATGAATTTTATGCTTGAAACTTAAAACATCATGCCAAGAACGTTAATTAGTGTGTTTTTAGTGTTAAGTAGTACGTTTTAAATTTCATGTCTATAATACATTGAATTGTGTTTTAAATTGTTATGTTTAGTGTTTTTCTTGCCAAAATAACCTAAAACATTATGCCTAAGTTCACAATATAATGCCTACATATCAATTCGTATGCCTTCTTACACCTCTCACGAAAAATGTCATTTTATTTCTTTGTTACATTGAGAGGGATGGAATCTAAAAGAGTAAAATCCAAAAACCTAATTTGTTTTTACATTGAATGTATAAAGAGAAATTCATAACTTTAAAAAGAGTAAAATGCACGGATAGTCCCTGTGGTTTGACAAAATTTCACCTTTAGTCCTCAACTTTTTGAAATTACACTCTTGGTCCCTGTGGTTTACCCGGTTGTTACTCGGATAGTCCCTGAGTGGATAGAGGTTAGTTAGTTCAGTTAAATTACTAAAACACCCTTATCAATAAACCAAAATAAACTAATTAAATATTTAATAAATATAAACTAATTATTTAATAAATATATTTATATATTCTGGTCAGATCTTCAACAAAAGTTTTGGTGTAATCTTCTTCAACAAAACCCACTGACAACCACCATCCACCGCCCACCCTCCATCCCTCCATTTCTTCTCCGATTCACCCACCGCCGTTCGCACCCCAACTTCGAACCCACCTCCGCCACCGCACCCCAACTTCCCCCATCTCCCTTTCTTCTCCGATTCCTCCCCACCACCCACCCTCCCTCCCTTTCTTCTCCGATTCCCCCACCGCCGTTCGATTTCAGATGAGTGGACCCGATCACTCTGATAATTTGAATCCGATGAGAACCTGTGATAGCAATCACGCGCTTGACGACCGGAATTATTGTAAATCTGACAAACAGTTGAAGACGGAGTAGAAGTATGATGTTCCCGATGTGGAGGTTTAAGGTGGAGAATAGCCATGGCGGATAACATAGCCGATGAAGAAAATTGAGTCTGTTATTGAGTAATTTTGCTCTAAGCTGACTAGCTGAGTGTAGTTAGGTTTAATATCATTGTTTGCAGCATTTGATACTCTGGATTGGGTCCATTGAGGATTTGCAGAACCAATGAATTATCACCTGATAGGATCACCAACAGATGAAGGGGACCTTCGCCGTTCTGATTCAGATGAAGTGGGTCGTTAAAGTCATCGCCGGAGCTCCTCTATCTCCGATCTCCCACCACACTCTCTCTAACATTCAGGTTTTCTCTGCCTCTCTCTAGATTTTCCAGATTTATAGAGGGCATGTTTGGATGGGCTTCTCAAAACAACTTATTGGCTTATTGACTTATCAAGAAGCCAATAAGTTGTTTTTGTGTTTGGATAGACTAAAAGGACTTTTGGAAATAGCTTTTTGCAAAGAAGGAAAATCAGATTTTGAAAAGCCAAGATTTCATGACTTTTGAATCCAAAAGTGACTTTTCAAAAATGAATTTACTAAATTACCTCTTCTTTACCCCCTTATATTTAAAAGAATGCCCATTTTAGTCATTTTACACCAATAAGCTAATCCAAACACTTTTTTTAAAAACTCCTTTTCAAAAAGTCTTTTTCCCAAAATTCCTTTTTCCAAAAGTCCTTTTTAACTCTAATAAGCTTAGCCAAACATGCCCAAAGAGTGTGTGTTGGTGGGTGTGGGTGGAGGTGGGTGATGGAAGTGGGTGAAAGCAGGAGGTTTGATGATCTTGGTGGTGAAGGTTAAGTTTTATGTTTTAAATAAAAAAGTGGGTCCCATTTAATTTATTAAACTTTAACTATATTTCTTTTTATATTTAAGTTATTTATTATAATGATAAGGGTATTTTAGTCAATTTACTCCCACTAAACAGAGAAAACTAACCTCCATCCACTCTAGGGACTATCCGAGTAACAACCGAGCAAACCACAGGAAGCATGAGTGTAATTTTAAAAAGTTGGGGACTAAAGATGTTATTTTGACAAACCACAGAGACTATTCGTGCATTTTACTCCTTTAAAAAAGTTAAACAGCTCTTTCTGTCCAATAATTCAATGCTTATCACATGTGTATGTCCAATAACTATGTGATTGTATACGTGTCGATTAAAAAAATTATAGTTCGATTTAATATGTATATAGATGTTAATATAGTAATGATATGTATATATATCTGATTTAATCCAATATTAATAATGGGTTGTGAATAATAACACATGACATTTGCTTCTTTAATCTTATAATTTTTATGTTTATTTTTTAATTTAATTTATAAATATTACTTAAATTTATCTTAATCTCTATTATATTATAATAAATATTTTAAAAATATCATCAAATCTCTTCTTTTAATATTAATATTATATATAAATATCTTCGTTATAATATAAATAATATTATGAACATATATATTTTTGATTTACTTTATTTGGATATTCAAAATATTTTAGATTTTCGTAATAAATGAATAACAAAAAATTCTGAATTAGTAGTAACGATAAAAACAGTTAACATAAATTATGGGTCAGGATTTAGAGAAAACGGTAGAAAGTGTGAGAACGGTGAGAACGCTTATTGATCGCCCGATCAAAACAATCTATGGACTAGATTGGCGCGGTGGCATTTTTGTAAATAACACCAATTTTATTACGTGGACGCGCTTCATTAAGGGTAAAAAAGTAAAACACCATTTCTCACATAAAACGCCATTGAAAAATAAAACACCAAATAAATGCAAAACGCCAATTTTATCACTCCGTATTTTTTTCTGTGTTTTTATTTAATCTCTCTAGCTACAAAAAACGCCACAAAATATGAAACGCCATTATATATAACGCCAAAACTTACATCCGGATAAATGTTAATTACATTTTTGTTATAAAAATAACATCCCGCCTAAACTACGCGCCAAAAAAAATTCTATAAATAGAAACGTCTCACCACCTTCCGTTTATCATACAAAAAAAACACACAAAAACACACAGTGGTTGCTAAAAAATTTACAACTCAATGTAAAACGCAAAAAAATACGACGGCAAACATCTTTTCTTTGATACTCAGTAATGTTCTGCATGAAGCTTCATTGAATGATTTGTTACGTGAGTGTAGTAAGATTTTACTGCATGAGATGGACAAAATTGAAAAAAGAGGGACTAATGACACCCATATGTCATACTGTTATCTTTGTTCCTGAAGAAGGTTTGAATGATAAGAAGAGACTTATACCACTGTAAATGCTACTTTGGCCTCGATGATTATAATGAAGACGACAGGCAGATAGCATCCACCCACACGGGGTCGATCTGTGTCTCCAACATCCACAAAGACACTTTAACACATGAACAAAGAAAATAAACAACGCCAAACCCAAAACGCCATTTATTTGTCACATTTCTTGTAGTTTCAAAAGAAAAAAGAGACTGGTGACACTGAATATTTAAAATCACAAATTGCTTCTACTTTGTTTTTTTTTTTTTAATTTTGTTTATCTGTTATTTGTTTTGTAATTTCAGTTAATAAATAACAAAACAATATTAATGCTATAATGAAAAATATAATAAAACGCCAAAATGAGCAAATGCCTATAAAAACGCTATAATGCCATAAAAACGCCCCCAAAAAACTACCAAACTATAATAAAATTACTTTGAACAACTAATATTATAAAAAAAAAGCGTGAAAGAATGTGCAAAGAATATAAAACAAAAGAAGTCCAATCGTTATCTAATCGTCATTGGAAAACAAAACGCCATAATTACAGCCGTCAAGATTTGATGTGTTACACCATAAAAACAGTTGAGTGTGAAAACAAAACACGGTAAACTGCAAAAAACAGTAAAATGAAATTACGGAAAACATAATTACTAACATTTATTATATTTATTTATCTTTTTTCAAAACGCCATAATTACCTGTCATACGCGGAAAAAAAATTCAATATAAAAGAAGACCATCAGAACCCAAAGCTCAAACACGCCAAAAATTTGACTAAAACGCCACATATTGTCCAAAACGCCAAAAAAATTTAAAAATGTCTAAGGTTATTACATGGAGGTTTGAAAGGAAAGAGAAACGATTCATCATAAAGTTCTCTGATAGGAGAATGGTAAAGGTAAGGACAATCAAAGCCATGCTTGGAATGAATGAAAAGATTTAGAAGGATATCCTGACCCTTAGGATTCCAATGGACAACGATTGTGAAAGAAACAGAACTGTAATAAAAAAACTGAAGAGAAAATTTCCGACAGAAGATGATGATGATATTGACGATACTCCTATACCATAACTTAGCAGTTGGGTATTGCATGAGGAAGAAGGAACACTTGAAGTGACTTATAATAACGGGGTGCAATATTCAGGGCCAATGGAAGAAATGTTGAAGACAGGGTTGCTATCTATCATTGAACAACTATGTGATTTAGCACCATCAAACGATCCAAAATCCAAGGATGCAGTGATATTCAAGAATAGGCTGCAGCAAAGAAGAGACGAGCTAATGACGTTATACGCAAAAATGAAATTTGATGATGAAGAATCTAAAGAAAGATTAACAAAGCGATGGGTACATCTCTGATTTAACCCACATACGGAAGACTATTAGTTTATTTTGATATTCGTGTTATTGTAGTTTTATAAAATATTAATCTATGGTAATCAATTATTAACAAAAAGATACAAAACGCCAAAAATGACATGGAAAAAGCCAAAACGCCAAAAAAATTAACTATGTGACACAAAAAGAATTAATTCAACGTGAAGAAATCTGAGAAAAACAGTAAAACGCCAAATAATTAATAATTCTAGATAACGCCAAAATTATCTTGCACGCAAAAAATAAAGCAGCATGTCAAACGCGATAATCGTGAAAGGAGAAGAATACTAAAAAGACAAAAAAAAAACCCTCGGACCCTGATCATACCCCGCGCCATGTGTTAGGCCAGGATGCGTTCTCACCGTTCTCACACTTTTTGCCGTTTTCTCCTGATCCCGATTCTATAAATTATATTATTGTATTATCTCTGCGATAATTCATATGTTACTTTTATTTCAAAATATTAATGTTATTTTAGTTAACATTATACATATGAATTTAGAGTCTTGATGAACAGTGGCTTATATTTTAGTTCTTTTATTAATTATTAATTAATTTTATAATTGTTAAGTATTTTAAGGTTGAGATCCTGTATAAACAGTACTAATTATAAGAACCGTAAGAACAGATCTGAACCATTGATAATTTAAATCAAGGGTTGATATTGATTATAAATAAAACCCTTATAATTAAAAATTACTACTAACAAACTAGGGGTAATTTTATAAAATTGCTAGTCATTTGACCATTTTCCATTAAATACAAATTCCACCAAGGTTTTTTTTAACTAAAATAACTTTTATATACTTCATTATTTTAAAATATATATCATAAAATCAAGTATTTTTTTATCTTTAATATGAGTACCATATTGCTATACATTTTTTGTATTTATAAAAGTGATTTTTAAAAAAGTTAACAAAAGGTGTTTTATAATTGTGCTGATAACGTGCTGATTATGTGTTAATTACAAAATAATACAAACAAACACCAAAAGTAGATATAATCAACACACTAGGTGTGCTGATAATGGAGAACGATTGAGGATGTTGTGCTAATGTCGTTTATGTTGATAATGGAGAACGATTGAGGACGATGTGCTGATAATGAAGAACGATTAAGGATGTTATGCTAATTATATAGTGTTGTGCTGATTATATTTTTTGTAATTATTTTTAATTAGTTATAAATAAATATGGTCAAAAGGTCTAAATTACCCCTAAACTATTTTTTTATTGATGGACACTTGTCAATTATGTGTTGGTTCTTACGGTTCTTACAAACTTAAGTGTTTGTATTTGATCCCATTCCATGTATTTTATAAGAAGAAGATGATTTAAATTAAATATGAATAGGAAATGGTGATCAATAGCGACTTTGAATATTTTCTTTGGTTTTTCTAATATTAAATGCTTTATAATTTAGTTTGATTTTTTCGTTAATAACTTGCGTTTATTAATTTATTAAAAAATTGAATACGTAGTTGTGCTAAACTTTTTTCTCGCAATTTGGTATACATTTTGTTGAAAACGGAGTCATATTCAAAATAACGTATTATTTTGTATCGTAAACTATACGATTGGCGGTAATTTTTTATAGGACTGCCTTTTATCAATGTAACAGGCTCAGTCTGCTTCTCCTGCTGTTTGTTCGAGAACTTGTCGCTCTTCTTCGAGTTTTTTAGGTTTTTATTTTGTTAAAAAATGGAATTGTATTAAAAACAACATATAATTTATTAAAAAATTGAATACGTAGTTGTGCTAAACTTTTTTCTCGCATTTTGGTATACATTTTGTTGAAAACGGAGTCATATTCAAAATAACGTATTATTTTGTATCGTAAACTATACGATTGGCGGTAATTTTTTATTTTGTTAAAAAATGGAATTGTATTAAAAACAACATATTTTTTTTGTACAGTGAACTATACAAATATCCACATCATATTGGTACCATAACAATTTCGGCTAAACAACATCGGTATCGTCATCGATAGTATCAAAACCCCATATTCATTTTTATGAATTTCGATTGATGTAAAATACGAAACAAACCAAACCGACACTAACTGAGTTTCCGCCACGTAGCGCGGGGGAAATACGCTAGTTATTATTATTATATATATATGAATTGAAAGTGATGATGAATAGTAAAACGAATTTCTTATGTTATTATTTTCATTTTTTTATTTCCAATTTCAACCCTATACTTTAAATAATGTACGTTTTTAATCAATTCAGATATATTAACAGAAACTTATGATGAACAATAGTTAAAATATTTTAAGTATTTATTTTTATTTAGTAATATTTTATAAAGGTATTAGTTCTTTTTATTAGTAGCATTTTGTTTAGCATTCGATTTGATTTTTTATAATAACTTACGTTCGGAACACTAAGATAGCGACACGATATATGTTATCAAAAAAAAACATAAAAATTAATATATACCGGTACCGATGTTGTTCAGTTCGGTACGGTATGATAGCAATACGATCTTAGTTTATTGAAAGGAAAAACAGTAAAGTTAAATCCCGCTAATGATACAAATGTTGTTCAGTCGATTTCGGTTTGGGTTGGTACGATAGCGGCAGAATAGTCGTTTCCATAATGTTTATATGCCAACGTTGAAAAAAATAAACATAGAATGCAAACCAACCAAACTGATATCAACTGAACAACATACAAATCAAATGATGTGTTGTGAGGGTTGATCAACATACAAATCAAATGATGTGTTGTGAGGGTTGATGCATTGTATTGCAAGCAGCCGACACAAGTTCGATTGTCGTTGTGTCCGATTCTATGTTTTGCCAATGTGGGGCTAGCCCACTTGGTATAGGCATATGCCTCTTAAGGGAGATGTTGGTTCAACCTTTGTATCCTGGGCAAGAGACCAAGAGTGATAAAGATTAGAATTATTGGTAAATAGAGAAGACCAACCGTTGTCATTCAAAAAAAAATGAACAACATCGGTACTGTTATGGATATTCGTTTTTATTGTTTTTGATGTAAGGTTTTCTCTTTCGATTACTATAACGAGTGTAAGTAACATAACGAACCGAACATATACCAACCGAATTTTCTCCGCGAAGCGCGAGAGGAAAATCACTAGTGATAATTAAAATAAAGTTCTTATCTAAGTGCTTTTATTTCGAAAACAGTTAATTAGTATGGGAAGATATTTATAGATTTAAATATACAATTTAAATCACTATACTATGAAGTATTTCATAAAATTAACATAATTACCTATTACCTATATATTAAAAAGTAAACTGAATGAACACTATTTAATAAAAAATATATATTGTAATAAAAATAGAATTGAATTAATAGTAACATCACTAACGAATGAGCAAATGGCATTGGGTACCGGTACCTAATATACCAAACCGGGTGTATTTTCAGTGTTGGTTCGGCACCGGTATTCATCGGTTTTTACCCTCAAATACCGGTGCCGTACCAATACCGACCGGTACCGAGCCGTACCGTACCAGGTATATTCGGTACCGGTACCCACTTTCGGGGATTTCGGTAACGGTATTTTTGGTACCGGTTGGTACCGAGCTCATCAAATCCTGTAGCAACATAGCAATGCAAGTAATTGCACCGTTTAAATTACTTTTCATACACACAGTAAATAAACTGTATTTCGTTTGAATGGGGTTTTATATACACAACAACTATTTTGCTTTATTTTATGTCTTTTTCTGGAATGAATGAAGTATAGCATGTAAATTAACTTGGATATTTAGATTATTGATGAGCAAATCGTATCAAATCCTATCATCAAACCGGTATCGTATCGGTACCAAATTTACTATACCAAATCATTTTCGGTACCAATTTGGTACCAACCTTTTGGCGTTTTCAGAATCGTTACTTTCGGTTTGACACCGGTCTAGCACCATACCTGTATTTATTGATTTTTACCTTCAAATACCATACTGTATCGTACCGAGCATTTTCGGTGCCGGTACCTAATTTCGATGATTTTCCGGATCGGTACTTTCGGTGCCGTTACCGATACCGATACCGAGCTCATCCATATTTTAACGTGTTAGCACCGTAATAACTGAACTGAAAACAACAGAATTTCCAACGTGTAGGACGTGTGGGTCCTATTATTATATATTATGTTATTTAAAATCGTTTTTTTATGACGGAGTGACTACCCTTTTCACGACATTTTTAGTTATGTTTTAATATTCGGTATCTGCTTGCCGTTACTGACAAACGTTTTGTAGTCATTTGGTCCCCCCGCAACGCGCGAATGGAAAATCAAGTAGTTCTACTTTAAATCCGTGTATTACATTGTAGATATTAATATAGTAATGATAGTTTTCTTTTATATGTGTATATGTACATTTATAGATGTTCACACTATAATAAATATAACCATACTCCTTCATTTTCAATAAGCTAATATGTACTATATTATAATACCAAAGATTTTAAGATATAAAAAAATAAAACCTTTTTCTCCTTAATACATAAGGTACAATCATAAAATTAGGGTAATTTAGTCTTTTAAACACTGATTATATTTTACTCCTCTCATTTTATTACACTTTAATCCCTTAATTAAAAAAAATATACAAAATTAGGTAGTAGTTACAATTTTCCCACTTATAAAAACAAATTAATCCTACGATTTTGAATCGTACATATTTTCGGATATTCCTAGGTTTTGTACCTCAACTTCATGTACTTCATATTTAATACCACGATCTCATGTATTTATATCTCAACTTCATGTATTTCTAAGTAAAGGTTTAGCCCCAGTTTGGTTTTGGGTATTTAACAAAATTAAACGAACCAAATAAAAAATCGTCAATCTAACCGAATAAACTAAAATGATTAACCAAACACCAATTATTGGTTAATAAAATTGTAACAACACCCAAAACACTTTATAAGGACCCCTGATCGCAACCCCGTACTTGTACGGCGCGAACCAGTACTAAAAATAAAGAAACTAGTAACTGGACTCTCAGGAGACACGCGCAGGGGGGGGGGGTACCCCTAAATCTTCTGTGTGTCGCGGAGGAGTACTAAGACACGTGTGACTCGAGCGCGACGTATGGCGGGGCTATACGAGCAATGAAGCTGATCTAGGGCTACTGGGTGTCGGCCGCGACACGCGGGGGTGTCCTCGGATTCTGGCGCGACGCGCGGGGGGGTGCCATTGTGCACCTATAAAACCAGCAACTTGGGACAGAAGTCTGTGCACATTTACGTTTAATTTTTGACGTAAACTTTCTCTCGTGTCTCCGTTTTCTTGCACTATACCCCTAATTCTATGAAAGTTTGCCCCATTGTAAGTGTTTTAACCCATGATCACTGATTCGATCCCCTGACTAATCGATTCCAAAACACAGCAACGAATGCCAAATTGCTGCCTGAATAAGGCTATACTTTGTTAACTACGTTGGGGTTTTGATCTCGTGATGTATCGATAAAGTTTGAGTTAGGATGTTGCACTAACACGTGTTGCATTGTATTTTTATTAGGAACTCAGGATTAGCACCAGGAAGCTTTAAGTTAAAACCCTAAGTCTACAAAGTGAGTCATTCTTTCTTTTTACCAAATGCGTTTCAAAACCCTACATGTTTTTCAGTTATACTTACAGTGATTAAGTTTTTGTAATCTGAAATTATTGCCGGTATGTGGGGTTTTGTATACACTACTTGATAATCTTCACTATTGGACGAAAGTTAGCCAATTAGTGATATGACCACCATCACGTCGGAACTGCCACCGTGTGACAAATATTGATTGAGTATTTGATAGATATAAACAATGTAATCACCTTTGATACTGTAAAATATAACAATGTCTCTTTTTATAAAATTGAATTGACTCACCAGTATTTTCGTTGTTAAAATATTTTCAAACGCGTTTCAGGTAACTTATTGTGAAGGTAATAGAAGCCCGCTATGGAGCATTGAAGGCTTAAATAAAGCGGCTATGATTACCTGAATAAAAGAAGAAATATATGTTTTATTAATTAGGGTTTATCCTTATAAAAACATTTGAATGTAATATGGTTTTTATCCCATTTGTTCAATATTAAACTTTGGTATTTTGAAAACTCTGAAATTTTACTAACTACGATCCTGATGATAATTTCCGCTGTAAATTTAATTAACACCGGTACCACCTGTATCTGGTTCACGGCTCCGCCCAGGTGTGGTCGGGGGCTGTGACAGAAGGTGGTATCAGAGCCACTGGTTTAAGCTATTTAGGTGTTCTTTTAATACCTAAACTTAAACATTAATGTTAGGAAATTAATATAAAAATAACTTATGTGTTATTTCTGTGAATAAAAAATCATATATATATATATATATATATATGATTAGGTTCAAGAGTGAACACTAGTGTAGTTTGCGAACTGAGCGAACTAATCCTGGCCATACATGTGTGTAGATCAATGGCCAGGATTTAATGATAAAATACACTAGTGTATTTTACGATTTAATGATAAAATCCTAGTCATCCACGTGTGTAAATCAATGGCCAAGATTTGTTCACTCAGTTCGCAAATACATTAATGTTCACTCTCGAACCCCACCCTATATATATATATATATATATTAATGTTATTTTGACGATTTCTGAGTTCACAATATGAGTGACAAAAGCGAGTCTGATGTTTTCCTACATATGTCTGATTCGGAGATGGAAGAAGGACCATCCGGAGCTGTATTGCGGAAAGATCTTTTATTTTCAAAGCTCAACCAGCTGAAACTTTTCCACCTAATAAGAGAGGTTGGTTTACCAAAGGAAAAAGAGAGAAAAGAAGGATGAAGAAAAATTAAAAGGCAACTATAACACTATTAGAAGGACCAGCTTAAATACCCGTTACTCAACCACTATGGGAAGACTAGACCAAAGGCTAATAAATTGTGACTTATTCCAACCCACAGAAAGTGAAATAAACTTAAACCTATTAACAGACCCTGAACCACAAATACTACCACTTTACCTAGAGCAATCATTAGGACCAATACCTCTTTACCCAGAACCTATCTAAATGAACCCACAACCAATACCAGCATTTAACCCAGAGGAAATTCCCAGTATACTTACGCCAGCACCAAATCCACTAGAGCAATGGTGGACAAATGACTTGAAGTACCAGAATTTGATAAATGATCCAAATCCCTACTACCCATACAGAGAACCAGTACATGCATACAACGAACCAGTACCTGCAGTGTTCCCTCCTATGAACCCTGATAATGTAGCAGAACTTCGTCACTACGGCGAAGAACTCATAGACGAAGGAAACAGGATCCGTGCTATAGGAGAAAATCTCGTCTAGAAGTACGACAAGAGAGAACTGCATTTCTAAAGACGACAAACCTAATATATATATATAGGGAGAATATCATGCGAGAACCACCTTTTATTGCGAGAACCGCGAGAACCAATGTGAACACAACCAAAAATGCCTAAAAATAGCTAAAACTCACACAAATTTTTTTTTAATATTTTTATATAAAAATCGCTACTTTTCAAAGCCAAAAAAAAATTTTAAAAAAAAATTTTTGCCACTAAAAGTAGCGATTTGAACATAAAAAATATTAAGAAAAAAATTTAGATTTTTTTTTTTTTTTATATTTTTTTAGGTTTTTTGGGGGTTTAGTTTTTAGCATTTTAGCTTGGGAGGGGGGGTGGGGGGTTTAGGTTTTTGGGGGGTGGGGGAGGGGGTTTAGGTTTTTTTTTGGGGGGGGGGGTTTAGGTTTTTTTGTGGGGGGGGGGGGGGGGGTTAGGTTTTTTAGCTATTTTAGGTTGTGTTCACATTAGTTCTCGCGGTTCTCACAATAAGGGTGGTTCTCGCATGATCTCCTCCATATATATATATATATATAGGGTCAGGATTTGGAGAAAACTGTGAAAACTGTGAGAACGGTTATAGATCGTCCGATCAAAACAATTTATGGACTAGATTGGCGCGGTGGCGTTTTCGTAAACAACATCAATTTTATTACGTGGATGCGCTTCATTAAGGGTAAAAAAGGTAAAACATCATTTCTCACATAAAACGCCGTTGAAAAATAAAACGCCAAATAAATACAAAACGCCAATTTTATCACTGCGTAGTTTTTTCTGTGTTTTTATTTAAGTTCTCAGACTATAAAAACGCCACAAAATGTGAAACGCCATAATATACAAATGCCAAACCTTTCATTCGAATAAATGTTAATTACATTTTTTGTTATAAAAATAATATCCCGCCTAAACTACGCGCAAAAAAAATCCTCTAAATAGAAACGTCTCACCACATTCCGTTTATCACACCAAAAAAACACAGTGGTTCCTAAAAAAATACAACTCAATGTAAAACGCCAAAAAACACAACGATGGCAAACATCTTTTCTTTCATACTCAGTAATGTTCTGCATGAAGTTTCGCTGAATGATTTGTTAGGTGAGTGGAGTAAGATTTTGCTGCATGAGATGGACAAAATTCAAGAAAGAGGGACTAATGACACCCATATGTCATTTTTTCTTCTTTGTTCTTGAAGAAGGTTTGGATGATTAGAAGAGACCTATACAAGGGTAAATGCTAATTTGGCCTCGATGATTATAATGAAGACGACGGACAGGTAGCATCCACCCACACGGGGTCGATCTATGTATCCAACTTCCACAAAGACACTTCAACACATGAACAAAGAAAATAAACCACGCCAAACCCAAAACGCCATTTATTTGTGACAGTTCTTGTAGTTTCAAAAGAAGAAAGAGACTGATGACACTGAAGATTTAGATCATAAATTGCTTCTATTTTTTTTCTTTATCTGTTGTTTGTTATGTAATTTCAGCTAAGAAACAACAAAGTACATTAATCCTATAATGAAAAATATAATAAAACGCCAAACGGGCAAATGCTTGTAAAACGCAAACGTGCCATAAAACGACCCAAAACCTACCAAACTATAATAAAATTACTTTGAACAAGTACTATTATAATAAATCTAAAAAAAAGCTTAAAACAATGTGCAAAGAAAATAAAACAAAAAAGTCCCATCGTTATCTAAAAACGCCATTGGAAAATAAAACGCCATGATTACAGTCGTTAAGATTAGACGTGTTACACCATAAAAATAGATGATTCTGAAAACAAAACACGGTAACTGCAAAACAGTAAAATGAAACGACGGAAACATAATTACTAACATTTATTATATTGAAAGCCAAATACTTGGGAATTGAACTTATTTATCTTTTTCAAAACGCTATAATTACTTGTCATGCGCGGGAAAAAAGTCAATATAAAAGAAGACCATGAGAACACAATCTCAAACACGCCAAAAACATTGACTAAAAATGCCACATGTTGCCAAAACGCCAAAAAGTTCAAAAATGGCTAAGGTTATTGCATGGAGGTTTGAAAGGAAAGAGAAACGATTCATCATAAATATCTATGATAGGAGAAGGGTGAAGGTAAGGACAATCAAAGCCATGCTTGTATTGAATGAAGGGGTTCAGAGGGATATCCTGGCCCTTGGGGTTCCACTGGCCAATGATTGTGGAAGAACCCGAACTGTAATAAAAAGATTGAAGAGAAAATTTCCAGCAGAAGATGATGAAGAAGATGATGATGATATTAACGATACTCCTCTACCAACACTTAGCAGTTGGGTGATGCATGAAGAAGCAGGAATGGTTGAAGTGACTTATCAACACGGGGTGCAATATTCATTGCCAATGGAGGAAATGTTGAAGACAGGGAGGCTATCTCTCATTGAACAACTCTGTGATTTAGCACCTTCGAACGATCCAAAATCCGGTGTTGCAATGATATTCAAGAATAGGCTGCAACAAAGAAGAGACGAGCTAATGACGTTATACGCCAATCTAAAATTTGATGATGATGAATCTGAAGAAAGTGATGAACAAAGCGATGGGTACATCTCTGATGTAATCCCATCCAAGGAAGACTATTAGTTTATTTTGATTTCGTATTATTATAATTTTATAAAATATTAATCTATGGTAATCAATTATTAACAAAAGACCCAGAACGCCAAAAAAATGACCTGGAAAATGCCATAACGCCAAAAAAAATAACTATGTGACATAAAAACAATTAATTCAACGAGAAGAAATCTGAGAAAAACAGTAAAATGCCAAGTAATTAATGATTCTAGTTAACGCCAAAATTATCTTGCACGCCAAAAATGAAGCAGCATGTCACACGCGAAAATCGGAAAAGAAGAAGAATATTGAAAAGACATAAAAAACCCCTCGGACCCTGATCATGTCCCGCGCCACATGTTAGGCCAGGATGCGTTCTCACCGTTCTCACACTTTTGAGCGTTTTCTCCTGATCCCGTTTCTATATGTATATATATATATATTCCTTAAACTTTGATAAAAAATAATAATAATGTATAATACATATATCACACACACACACACATATATATATATATATCGACACATACTATAAACTAAAATACTGACATGTATGATAATAATTTGTATTGATGCAATATATATAAAAAAAGAGTATCACGTCGCAATGATCGACGGTTTTGATAAAATGTGTTTGAATATTTGTTTATGTTTTAATTATTCTAAGATATTAATATTTGACAATGTTTGCAATTCAGATGTCGAATGAAGTAAATCAGGAAGTTCTGGCTAATAATGATAATGAAACCCACATGGATAAAAGTGCTATAGAACATATAGTAGCAGATGGGATAGTCGATGCCATACCATTTATTGTTGAAGCTATTAAGAAACCTATGTCTGTAAACAATAATAATACTACAGGTAGTAAACGTACTCACACTGAGCCTAGTCACATCATCAATGAAGATAATGGCATTCTTGTCAAAGCTCCAATTCTTACATGAAAGAAGACCATCGCTTATGGTTGTTCTTATAAAAAGTTCTTGTCCTATAAACCAATCGAATTGTCTGGTAATGAATGAGCCATTTCAGCTTTACGCTTATTAGAGAAGACTAAAGCAGTTTTAAAATTAGTAAGTGTGCTGAAGAAGATAAGATACAGTATACTTCTAACCTTTTCAAAGATGAAGCGTTAGAATGGTGGAATATCATTCTTCAATCAAAAGGGAGTGACATGGTTTATAATATGGAATGGAATGAATTTAAAGAAATAATTGAAAGGAAATTATGTCATCCTCATGAAAAAGAACAGATAGCTAATAAATTCCTAAACCATAAGATGATTGGGGTAAATTGTCGTGAATTTACTACCAAAATTTTCAAATATGCAAGAATAGTACCAGCACTGGCTTCGCCAGAACCGGTATTAATCTCTCGTTAAATCTGGGGATTTGATAGTGAAATCAGAGATATGGTCAAAGCAGCAAGACCACAAAAAATTGAAGGAGCAGTGGAGCTTGCTAACACTCTGACAGATGGACTGATATGCACACGAAAAAAAAACAGCAAAAGGAATTAGCTCAAAGGATTACCCAGGAACTACATTCAGGTAATTTCCTACCGTAAGAAAGTAACAGGTCTATCCTCTTCATCACCTTTCTGTAAATTCTATAAAATGAAGCATTCAGGAAAGTCTACGGTGTTCTGCAACTTCTACAAAATACCGGGACATAAGGAAGAAGAATGTAGAAGGAAAATTAACGCTAAAATATGCTTCAATTGTGGAGAGGCAGACCATATCCGACCGAACTGCCCAAAATTAGCTACAGCACCTAACAACAAGGCCAAGACAATCGAATGACCCAAGAAGAAAGCTAGAACCTTCGTACTGACAGCCAAAGAAGCTGAGTTGATTCTGGATGTGATTACCGGTACGTTTCTCATTCATGATGTCTATGCTAAAGTATTATTTGACTCTGGTGCAAACTAAAGTTTTATATCACTACTTTATGTCAATTACTCAATCAACCTCTAACTAAACTTCGTCAAGACTGTATGGTGGAAACGGCAAATGGAAATTCTATTAGTATAAGTGAAATCCTTCAGAAATGAAAGATGTTAGGAATGGATTGGTTGGTAGCCAATCATGCGAGAATCTTATGTGATAAAAATTCTGTTGAAGTTCGTACGCCAACAGGAGAAAGTATCACAATCAAGGAGACAAGCCGACAACACCAACGAAATTCATCTCTGTGATGAAAGCTGCAAGCTACGCACGAAAATAAGGAATATTGTATATGACTTCTGCAATCACTAGCACTAAAGAAAAATAATTAAAAGATATTTCTGTAGTATCTGATTTCTCAGATGTTTTCCCAGAAGAACTACCTGGACTACCACCTGATCGCGAGGTTGAATTTAGAATTCACCTAATACTAGGAACTGCACCATTGCCAAAGCACCCTATCATCTAGCGCTAACGAAGATGCTGGAACTGAAGAAACAACTGGATGAATTATTAGAAAAAGGTTTCATACAACCTAGCTCATCGCCTTGGGGAGCGCCTATGTTATTCGTCAAGAAGAAAGATGGATTGATGCGTATGTGTATTGACTACAGAGAATTGAATAAGGTTACGATTAAAAATCGCCCACCACTGAGAATTGATGATCTATTCGATCAACTTCAAGGAGCTCGATTCTTTTCAAAGATTAATTTACGCTCAGGATACCATCAATTAAAGTATAGGAAGATGGCATTCTTAAGACTGCTTTTAGAACTAGATATGGTCACTATGAGTTTACAGTCATGCCATTCGGTTTGACAAATGATCCAGCTCCACTGATGGATATGATGAACAGGATATGTAAACCATACCTGGATAAATTTGTAATTGTCTTCATAGAAGATATACTTATTTCATCCAAGAGTGGGGAAGAGTATGCCAAACGTTTAAAAGTACTTCTGATAGTATTGAGAAAGTAAAAGCTTTATGCTAAATTCTGGTTACAAGAGGTACAATTTCTTATACACCTAATTAATCATGAATGAATTCGTGTGGATCCTACAAAGATCGAGGCTGTTACCAAATGGAAAGTCCCTAATTCACCAACGGAAGTGAGAAGTTTTCTTGGATTGGCAGGGTACTATAGACGTTTTATTAAATATTTTTCTAGAATAGTCATTCCATTAACCAAGCTAACATGCAAATCGGTTAAGTTTGAATGGGGACCAAAACAGGAGGAAGCTTTCAAGATTCTGAAGCAAAAACTAACTAATGCACCAATACTTGCTTTACTAGAAGGAACTAAAGATTTCATAGTATATTGTGATGCATCAAAATTAGGATTTGGATGTGTGCTAATGCAACATCAGAAAGTGATTGCTTATGCCTCTAGACAACTAAAGAAGCATGAAGAAAACTATACAACACATGATCTGGAGTTAGGAGCGATAATTTTTGCCCTCAAGATTTGGAGACATTATCTTTACAGAAGTAAGTTTACTATCTTCACTGATCATAAAAGTTTAAGACATATTTTCAGGAAAAAAGAATTGAACATGAGACAAAGACGTTGGATAGAGATCCTTAGTGACTATGATTGTGATATCCAATATCACGCAAGAAAAGCTAATGTAGTAGCTGATGCTCTAAGTCAAAAGTATCATGAGAAGCCAAAAGGGGTATGTGGTCTCAGGTTAAACCTGCAGATAGACCTAATGGAACAATTGAAAAAGATTCAGGAAGCAGCAATCAAGAATGATGCCGAAGGATTAGAAGCAATGATGAAACAATTAGAAAAAGGAATAGACGGAATTTGGAAATTCCATAAGAAAAGAATTTGGGTACCTATCCAAGGAAATCTACGTAACCAAGTTTTAGAAGAAGCTCATAAATCCAAGAATACGATGCACCCTGGAAGTGACAAGATGTATCAAGATTTAAAGAAAAAATTTTGGTGGATAGGAATGAAAAAGGACATATCAAGTTATGTTTCTAAATGTTTAGCTTGCTCACAAGTTAAAGCTGAACATCAGAAACCTTCAGGTTTACTTCAGCAATTAGAGATGCCAGTTTAGAAATGGGAACTGATAACAATGGACTTTGTTACCTAACTACCCAAGACATGAAAAGGTAACGACACAATCTAGGTGATTGTAGATAGTTTAACTAAATCTGTACATTTCTTACCAATGAAGGAAACTTTCGGTATGGAATGATTAGCTAAGCTGTATGTGGATGAAATAGTCTCATTACATGGAATCCCTTTATCTATTGTGTCCGACAGAGATAGTCGTTTTACTTCTCAAATGGATGGACAAAGCGAAAGGACAATTCAGACTTTGGAAGATATGCTTAGAGCCTGTGTGATAGACTTTGGAGGAAGTTGGGACGATCATTTACCCTTGATAGAATTTTCTTACAAAAATAGTTATCATACAAGCATTAATGCTGCACCATTTGAAGCACTCTATGGACGAAAATGCCGAACACCTGTATGTTGGGCATAAATAGGAGAAAAGCAATTTTCAGGACCTGAAATTTTACAAGAAACGCCTGACAAAATAATTCAAGTCAAGGAAAGACTGAAAACAGCACGAGACCGTCAAAAGAGTTATGCAGCGAATCGTCGAAAGCCATTAGAATTTCAAGTTGGAGACAAAGTACTATTAAAAGTTTCACCTTAAAAAGGAGTTATTAGATTTGGTAAGAAAGGAAAGTTAAGTCCAAGGTACGTTGGACCTTTTGAAATTATCAAACGAATAGGACTAGTAGCTTATCAACTACAGTTACCTGAAGAAATGGCAGGAGTAATGATGTATTTCATGTATGTAACTTAAAGAAATGTTTAGCCGGCGAATCCTTGATAGTACCTCTTCAAGACATAAAGGTGAATGAGAAACGGAAGTTTGTGGAAAAGCCTATACAAATTGAAGATAGAAAGATTAAGAATCTCAAGCACAAGAGGTTAGTTCTAGTCAAAGTAAAATGAGATTAAAAAAAGGACAAGAATACACATGGGAGCTAGAATCAGAGATGTAAAGAAAGTATCCTTACTTATTCCACTAAATCTCAAGGATGAGATTTAAAAAAAGGTAGGGAGGATGTAACAACACCCAAAACACCTTATAAGGACCCCTGAACGCAACCCCAGACTTGTACGGTGCGAACCAGTACGAAAAACAAAGAAACTAGTAACTAGTCTCTCAGGAGACACGCGGGGGGGGGGGGGGGGGTACCCCTAAATCTTCTGCGTGTCATGGGGAGTACCAAGACACGTGTGACTCAAGCGCGACGTGTGGCAGGGCTATACGAGCAACGAAGCTAATCTAGGGCTACTGGGTGTCGGCCTCAACACGCGGGGATGTCCCTGGATTCTAGCGCGACGCACGGGGGTGCTAGGGTGCACCTATAAAACCAGCAACTTGGGACAGAAGTCTGTGCACATTTACATTCAATTTTTGACGTAAACTTTCTCTCGTATCTCCGTTTTCTTGCACTATACCCCTAATTCTGCGAAACTTTGCCCTGTTGTAAGCGTTTTAACCCCTGATCACTGATTCGATACCCTGTCCGATCGATCCGAAACCCAACAACGGATGCCAAAGTGCTGCCTGAATAAGGCTATACTTTGTTAACTATGTTGGGGTTTTGATCTCGTGATGTATCGATAAAGTTTGAGTTGGGTTGTTGCACGTGTTGCATTGTATTTTTATTAGGAACTCAGGATTAGCACTAGGAAGCTTTAAGTTAAAACCCTAAGTCTACAAAGTGAATCACTCTTTCCTTTTACCAAATGCATTTCAAAACCCTAAATGTTTTTCAGTTATACTTACAGTGATTAAGTTTTTGTAATCTGAAATTACTGCCGGTATACGGGGTTTTGTATACACTACTTGATAATCTTCACTATTAGACGAAAGTTAGCCAATAGGTGATATGACCACCGTCACATCGAAACTGCCACCGTGTGACAAATACTGATTGAGGATTTGATAGACATAAACAATGTAATCACCCTTGATACTGTAAAATATAACAATGTGTCTTTTTATAAAATTGAATGAACTCACCAGTATTTTTCGCTGATAAAATATTTTCAAACGCGTTTCAGGTAACTTATTGTGAATGTAATAAAAGCCCGCTATGGAGCATTGAAAGCTTAAGGGTATGTTTGGCAAAATTAGCTGGTGGCTGGTGGCTGCAAGCTGGTGGCTGCAAGCTGTAAGCTGGTAGTTGTAGCTGGTAGCTAGTAGCTGTAACTTTTTAGATATATTTGGTGTTTGGCAGAGTAGCTGGAGCTTTTAATAAAATGTGTAAAATGACCAAAATGAACATAACTAAAAATTTAAAAAGCTTGTGCATTAAAAAGTTTATTATTTTTAGAGGTTAAATTAGTCATTTTTTCTCTAAAAGCTTGTAGCTCTTTCTAAACGCTACTACTAGTAGCTTTCAACCAAAAGCTTCAAGTTCCTGACCTAAAAGCTTCAAGCTCCTTCAAACAAACAAGGCTTTTTATTGAGTAGGAACTTTTTCTTAAAAGCTTAAAGCTAGAAGCTCCTAAAAGCTCTTAAAAGCTCCATGCCAAACATACCCTAAATAAAGTGGTTATGATTACCTGAATAAAAGAAGAAATTTATGTTTTATCAATTAGGGTTTATCCTTATAAAAACATTTGAATGTAATATGGGTTTTATCCCATTTGTTTAATATTAAACTTTGGTGTTTTGCAAACTCTGAAATTTTCCTAACTACGATCTTGATGATAATTTCCGCTTCAAATTTAATAAACACCGGTACCACCTGTATCTGGCTCACGGCTCCCGCCCAGGGTGTGGTCGGGGGCTTTGAAAAAAATAGACTAACCGATGACTTCGGTTTTAGCTTCAGTTGAGGATAATAACCGAACCATGCACACCATAATGAAATGGACTAACCGATGATTATGCTTATGACATATATCTGCTGGTGAATACTACAATCAATATTATACAAATAAGAAAATTACCAGAAATAAGTACCACAATGCAAAATGTCGCCCTTTCCACATCAATTAAAATAATTACCATTAAAGTGTAAGTTGTTGAAGGCCATTATGTAATTTTCAAAAATCATGAATCATTTGCTTTTGCTTGTACATACCCTTCTTAAAGGTGATATACAAGCAAATGAAGCATGGTTATGAAAGTTAGATCATGCCCAAAAAAAATTATAAGATGCACCACTATATTTTAATTAAACTTACCATTTAAGAAATTATAAGAGCCACATAAACATAAACATAAACATGTGGTACACTTATAATCTTTTTCTTTTTTAGAATTTAATATAAAGTTTTTTTTAGGAAAATTGGTTTTTAATAAACCACCAACCTTTGCCCCATTGGTAAATAATAATCCTACCTACAGAATTGGTAATTAATAATCGTACGTTTCAATATGTTGGTACTCAATAGACTTCCGTTAGTTTTTTTTAACTGAAGTTAGTTTTTAAGTTTTATTTATTATACAAACAGTCCCTGTAGTTATAATTTACAAGTTTTAAGTTTTATTTATTACACAAACAGTCCCTGTAGTTATAAAAAAATCAAAAAAATCTAAAAAATCTAAAAAATTCAAAAAAATCATAATAATTCTAAAAAAATCAAAAAAATTCTAAAAAAATCAAAAAAATCATAAAAAATCATAAAAATTCAAAAAAATAAAAAAACTCTAAAAAATCATAAAAATTCTAAAAAACATAAAAATCCTAAAAAAATCAAAAAAACTCTAAAAAATAAAAAAAAATCAAAAAAAGCAAACGTTTCGACGCGAACCGTTTCGACCCGGACCGTTTCGACCCGGACCGTTTCGACCCGAACCGTTTCGACGCGAACCGTTTCGAACCGTACCGTTTCGACCCGGACCGTTTCGACCCGGACCGTTTCGACCCGTACCGTTTCGACCCGTACCGTTTCGACCCAGACCGTTTCGACCCAGACCGTTTTCGACCCGGACCGTTTCGAAAACGGTGGTGGTGGTGGTGGTGGTGGCGGTGCTGTGGTGGTGGTGGCGGTGCTGTGGTGGTGGTGGTGGCGGTGCTGTGGTGGTGGTGGTGGTGGCGGTGCGGTGGTGGTGGTGGTGGTGGCGGTGCTGTGGTGGTGGTGGTGGCGGTGGTGGTGGTGGTGGTGGTGGCGGGTCGAAAACGGTACGCGTCGAAACGGTACGGGTCGAAACGGTACTGTTCGAAACGGTTCGCGTCGAAACGGTTCGGGTCGAAACGGTTCGCGTCGAAACGTTTGTTTTTTTTGAATTTTTATTTATTTTTTAGAGTTTTTTTGATTTTTTTAGGATTTTTATGTTTTTTAGAATTTTTTTGATTTTTTAGAGTTTTTTTGATTTTTTTGAATTTTTATGATTTTTTTGATTTTTTAGAATTTTTTGATTTTTTTAAATTTTTTATGATTTTTTTGATTTTTTTTTATTTTTTTGATTTTTTTTATAAATACAGGGACTCTTTGTGTAATAAATATGTGACACCCAAAAAAAAAATGGGTTTGGTAATTTAAACCCGGTAAATACAAAGGAACGGGTAAAAATACTGTTAAGGGTAAAAGTGAACCCGTAAATGAATATTAACTAGGAATAGTTAACCTAGTTGAATATTAATATCGTTGGTATTAAACGAAGGGTTGTAGCCTTATTTAATTAAAACGAAACATGAGGGACCAAAGTGAACAACTTGAAAGTTGTAATATTAAAAGAAAACACACACACAAGCACACACACTTGTGTGTGTTCTGGATCGATGTCCAGGAGAAAGAACCAAGGGTTCAAACCCTAGTTCTTGAAGAATCTTCAAGAATGAAGGGCCAAATGAAGTCTAAATTCATAATCGAACATGAATTAACGATCACCTTCACAAGGGGATCATAAGGTATGCCTTAAAACTTAGATTTGATGATCTTGTTTGAAGTGGGTTATGATCAATCCATGAATTTGTATGAAATTAAGCATGTAGAGGTGTTAGAAACACCAAATAGAACTTGTGTTTTGAATAATTTCAAGTAATTGGGTGATTTAGAATGAAACCCATTGCATGAGTGTGAAGATGATGATCATGATGAACTTGTAGATGTTATAAGTGTTATCTTGTGATGTATAAGGTATTATATGATAGACCGAGATAGATAAACTTGATGTGGAATTTATGATTATGAGATGTTGCTTGAATGTGATAGTTCATAAGATGAAATAGGGAAGAACATGCTTAAAGCACTTGTACCTTATGCTTAGAAAATGATATGCACACCAAGTGTTTGATGAAATGCTTAGGAGAAAATGATAAGTGAGATTGTATGCTAATAATGAATAAATGTATGTAGAATGTGATGACGATGTATTAGATAATAGATTTGTATAAGGAATGTGCTTTGAATGGATTACAAGTGAGAAATTAGTTTGATGAGATGATATGGCAAGAAACCTTCATTAAAAGGTATGTATGCTCATGTATGCTAATCATGTTATGATGAATGTGATGACATGTACGGATAGGAGTCATGTCAACATGGACACAAGCATGGAAGGGCAACGGGCCAATGATAAACACGGAAGCTATGCTTGAACTCGGACACACGAGGTAAGTGAATCCCGAACTTACACTTTAGATGTAAAATGTATTGTAGTATGATAAATATTGTGAATCAGGTGTAAAGTATGAAGCAATGGAAGTAATAAGGTAAGTTTACAGTAAATGAGTCGGAAGTGGTTAAGAAAAGAGATTCGATTAAGTTTGGGTAAGAAAGGGAACTTACATAATGAATTATGCATAAAGATGAATTAAGGAGATATACATGTAGGATGTAAATTGTAAGTAAGTGTATGAATAAAAAGTGAGTGCATGCTTGAGTGAGTATTTAATTATATGTTTGAATGAATAAGACGAGTTATGTGTATTTGAGGACATGTTCATATGAAAGGGAGCTAATGATACTAACCGTTTTTCTATTGAAAATTAATGTGAAGCATAGGCATGTTAATAATGGAAGTAAAGGTTGGCTCCGCAATCCGATGCGAATGGTCGAATGGATGGATAAAGGGGCTAGTATAAGAGAAAGCATGATATGTGGACGCTTTATTATGCATGTGTTAATATTTTGTATTATGTCACCGGTTGCTAATGATGAGATTGAATGTGGTGACTGCAGGTTGTACAGGGTTATGGATGTTTCATCAAGAATTGTACGCGGTTGAAGATCGAGTCTAGTCATGGATTGTACGTGGGTGCGTATGTGGTCACTTAGTTCGATATATGTATGTTAGTTTTTAATTAAGTTATAGAAAGGGATTTATGTATTTAAGTGAAAGAAAGAATATCATTAAAGAAAATTTAGGTATGTATTTTCCGCTGCGAATCTTGGGTTAAAACGTGTTAGGGCGTTACAAAATAAAACTTAAAACTTGTAAATTATAACTACAGGGACTGTTTGTGTAATAAATAAAACTTAAAAACTAACTTCAGTTAAAAAAAACTAACGGAGGTCTATTGAGTACCAACATATTGAAACGTATGATTATTAATTATCAATTCTGTAGGTAGGATTATTATTTACCAATGGGCAAAGGTTGGTTTATTAAAAACCAATTTTCCTTTTTTTTATTTCATATATACTACTGAGACGTTCTTATTTTTATCTACATTTCCTCTTGATAATATACAAGTTATCAAAGCACAAATGTAACGCATGGTCTACTTGTATGAGCTCGTATCTACAGGGTCGAGATCTCTTCTGGATGTTGTTCAAGAGGTAGACACGATAAAACAAAGAAACGTCATGAATGAGGCAATTAACAAGTGGAAGATAAAGGTAGGTAAAGCCATTTACGTATTGAAGATGATGATCGAAGAACTATTCATACATAATTGTGACAAAGTGACACCAAAAGAAGTTGGGGATGCCCTAACAACCCTCTTCTAGAAGAAGAACCATACAAAACTTCAGCTTAGGGCTGTAAACGAACCGAACGTTCAACGAACAGTTCATGAATCGTTCGGCGGGAAGTTCGTTTATGTTCGTTCGTTTAATGAACGAACAAACATGAACAAGAAGTTTCGTTCGATTAGTTAAATGAACGAACATGAACAGAGGTCTCGTTCGTTCGATTGTGTTCGTGAACGTTCGGTAAGGTGTTCGTGACCGTGAACATGTTCGTGAACATTCGTTGATTTGCGTTCGTTTATGTTCGTATATTTCTGTTTTAATTGAAGATCTTTGTACTTTCTTATATTTTATTTGTACTTTTTATATTATTAAACTTTTATTTATTTTATTACCCTAACAATTAAACTAGGAAACCCACTTTCACCTTGTTTATGCATCGTTTCTCTTTCATTTCTCATTATTTACATCGGCGAATACGATCGACCTCCATTCCACAAGAAGGGATTGAAGTTCGAGTGCTACTCTCTGGGTCATCTATCTTTATCCTTCGTCGCGTTCGTCAAATTTATTTGTGTTTGTTTGTGTTCGTGAACCGTTCGCGAACACGCTCATTTCCTTAATGAACTAACACGAACATAAAATCTCGTTCGGTAAGTGTTCATGAACCGTTCGTGAACACATTTATTTCCTTAACGAACGAACACGAACAAGGCCTTGTTCGTGTTCGTTCGGTTCGTTTACAGCCCTACTTCAGCTATTGAAGAATGAACTACTATCCATTAGCCTAGAAAATCTCACAATTCAGCTGTAACATCCCGAATTTTCTAATCCCGTATAGTTTAGCAATTTACAAACAAGATGAATGTGTGGTGTTAGATGCGGTATTTTCAAAGTAGCAATTTACGTTTACTCGCGTTAGTTTACTCGTTATTGTGTGGTTTTTGACGAGGGTTTGGGTTTCGGTTGGGTTATTTTGTTTGGTGTAAATTGCTAAATATTCAATAGTGTTGTGTGGAAGTGAGTGCATGCGTGGGAGGATGCATGGTACGCATGAACTTGATGATGCACGGGTTAGGATATTTTGTTGGTGTAAATTGCTAAATGTTCCATGAGGCTTGGAATGTTGACGAGTCATAATGCCTGGAAAGGTGGACATGTGTATGCATGGGAGATCTGGGTGGGCTCGGGGTGATTCGAATTTGATGATGCATGGGTTAGGATATTTTGTGGAGTTAGATACGGAAATGTGGACGGGACCGGTTATGCGTTATACAATTATCGGAATGAAGTGTAAACATGGGTTATTTGGTTACAGGTTTCATTTGATGCGGTTCGAGACAGTTAGCTTATGGATCTGGTAACTTTGCAACCGGTAAGTGATGTTTATTTGTGCAGTTGATGAATGATGATATATTATGCGGGTGACGAATGATAGTTAATTATGCGGGTGAAATTTTTATTTAATTATGTAGGTGAGGAATGATGTTTTATTGTGTAGTTGTAGAACAAAGTTAACTTACAATTGAATTTATTCTAAGGAATGTCATGGACGTTTTGGGGAACGAGTTTTAACGGGTAATCATACTTAACGATAAACGAGTCTTTTAGGCTTGTTGTGTCCTAGATATGAGTCGGTTTGGTTAATCGGCCTATGGTCTATAACGCATTGAGGGTTTGGTGTTTAGGTAATCTAATCCACATCGAAATGGATTACTTGTAGGGTTGTTGGTTGTAAGATATGGGTGGAGTTGCGGGTCATTTTCAGTGTTGGGTTAGAGTCATTCTACTTTAAATGGGAGTTAACATATTTTAATACAATGTTTGTGATTTTAAAACGATGGTGTTTTGGTTTTAAAATAAAGTGTTTACGACGGCTTATAAAATGCGTTAACTTAAATTATTAGAAGTCACCCAGCGTAGCTGACTTTTGCATGTATGTTAGATTTTTTTGCAAGTGTCTGATTCGAGTCGATGTTACTCTTGGCTAGCGGATAGGATTACTCATATTATGGTGGAAGCCATTTGTGTGATTGGAGACTAAATAACATTTTAAGTTTTTAATAAATCAAGTATTGTTTAAACTGAAACTTCCGCTACGTGTTTTTAAGCTATGACTTATTATTAAACACTACAGTGTGATGTAACCCAACGGTAAGGAGCCGGATTGAGGGCCTTACATCAGCAATACCACTACTAGAAAACATCATTTTTCCCACAAATTTTCTACAACTCAATTTTTGCTACAAGTTTCCTAACGTTTTCCGACAGAACAGAAAAACAAAAAAAAAACCCAAAACTTATCCACAATTTTCTGACAAAATTGCCACACAACAAGCATTTGTAGCAATTTTGCAACAAAATATATTACCTTTGTGACAAAATTCCTACAAAATAAATAAGAAATTTAAATTATTTGTTACTATGGCAAAATAAATAATTTAGAAAATAAAATTTCTAAATTTGTCGGTAATTTGTAGCAACTAGCTACAAATTTGCGACAATTGTAATTTATTTAATTTTCGAGTCTGAATTTCAGTAAAATAAATAACTGAATAAAATAAAGTGTTAAATCTGTCGGAAATTTGTAGCAAATTGACCCTACTTGCTACAGTTTTTCGACAAAAAGGTAACTTAGCTAAATAAAAAAATTTAAAAATAAAATGCTAAATTTGTCGAAAATTTGTAGCAAATTGACCTCGTTTGCTACAATTTTCTTACAAAAAAGGTTATTAATGTCTAAATTTTTGTAAAATAAATAAATTAAAAAAAATTAAAACTTTATTTGTAGCAAATTTGTAGCAAGTTGCTACAGATTTCCTACAAAAAAAGTTATTTTATTTGTTAATTTATCAATTTTAGAAAAACATATATTTTTTAGAAATAAAATATTAAATTTGTCAGCAATTTGTAGCAAACTGGGCTGACATGTCGGTTGTGGTTATTAATGTTTATATACTCGACATAACCGAACTGGACTGACATGTAGTAAAATATTTGTCGGATTTTGAACGTTTCATATTTTTTTCAATATTTGATGGTTTTATTTATGAAATTATCTTTTAGACAAAATTGCAGAAAACAACCTTTATGTATACCCAAAAATGCACTTTATACCTTTCACTATGAAATCCGCCAAAACCAACCTTTACGTTCATGTTTTGCTACAAGTTCAACCTTTAACACAAACTCTGTTAATATTCTTGGTTAAATCACCTCACATGCTTTGCATGTGAGGGTATTATTGTCATTTCAACCTTGTTTTTTTTGTTTATTAATAAATTATATATAAAGGTTGTTTTCTGCATCATCACCAATCATCTTCCTCATCATCTTCGACCACCACAACAACGACACCACTTCTGTAACAACCGATCACCATCATTAACCATAACCATATTAATAATAATAATAATAATAACATTTAATGGTGAAAATTTAAGTTCTGCACACGAAGAATGAAGTGAATATTCAATCCCCTGTTTTGCAAATAAGTTGCAGACACAAACGAAACGAAAACAAAACTGATATCAAAGGTGTCTGATTAGTGATTCAGAAATCATTTTCGACATCAAAACATTGAAACCGCTGCAAAGTTTTACTTCATATTCATTCGTTTTGACATAATATGGACCCTTAATTATTTTGCACTCATAGCTTTGAATTTCTTTGAGGTTAGCCAGCCCAGCCCAGCCCCTCTTTCATTTTCAGTTTCTCTTATCATTCTACTTCCTAATTCTTTCCTTCATTCATTTTCCTGCAACAGCAACCGCTATGGTGTAGCTCTGTTTCTCAGGTTTCTTGCAGTAACAGGGACTACTATTATCTTGGAGAGCTTCCATACTTGACTAATGCAGAATCTCTTGCTTTTGAGGTTTCTATCCTTCCTTCCTTCATTTACATATTTATCATTTATTTCATCACCTATGTATGTATGTATGAAATGGATCCTGTTCCGCTTCAAGTACCGCTTCTGTACATACGGTTGATTGATATTTGCATCTATCTGTGTGTTTTGAGATGAACATACTCGTGAAATGATGAATCCGATCATAAAACCTGAATGTGTGAAATCACACACACGCGAGCATATACGTGTGTGTATAACTGTATATTTGTGAATTCGACCATTTCACCTTCAATTTAGTTTCATCTTCATCATTATATGATTTCTATCGCATGCTCTGTTTCACTTACGATTGATTAATTTCTGTATCTCTGCGTATATTTGTGAATTTCACCTTCAAATTATCTTCATCTTCATCATCACATGGCGTTCTCTGTTTCAACTTTCAATCAACACATACAATTGACTAATTTCAGTATCTATATGTGTGTTTTGAGATCGATATACACTATTATCGATAAATTCGATCATAAAACCTATATGTGAGAATATCTATATATGTATGGATGTATGTATAGCTGAACTCGGTTAATTATCGGCTTGTATTTGATGTCTGTATATGTATATGTATTAATTTGTTATATGTATATACAGCACCTCGAATGGCTGGAATGATTGCGAAGTTATTTTCTGAAGAAGAATAACCGAATCCAGAAGGTATTAATCTTTATTCTTTTGTCAATTAGATTTTTTTTAACTAATTTGTATTTCGTTAATTGTCTTAATTATTATATTAAATTAACGATTATAATAATACAAACCATTAAATAAATAAAAAGCTTTAAATATAATATTCATAGTAAAAGGGGTGAAAGGAAATGACAGATATGCCCTCACATGCAAGGCATGTGACTGCATTTAACTGACTTTTTTGACTAGGTTAGGTGTAAAGGTTGAACTTGTAGCAAAACATGAACGTAAAGGTTGGTTTTGGCGGATTTCATAGTGAAAGGTATAAAGTGCAGTTTTGGGTATACATAAAGGTTGTTTTCTGCAATTTTGTCTATCTTTTATGATCTTTCATTACCTTTTGATCAAATTTCCAACCCACATGGCATTTCATTCGTATGTTTTCTACTTACCATAGTATTGGGTCACAGAAATTGGCTTCAAACTTGCAACATATGTTTTCTTCTAGGACTTGTGTCTAAACTTTATATAATTGAAGATTAAAAAAATGAAACATAAATTATTAACTCTAGTTATAACAAAATTTTAAAGGTGATAACCTTATGATCATGGTAACAAGAATGGTGCTATACTGAGTTATTCCAAATAACAATAATACACATACAATATAAAGTTCGATAATGTCGACTTATAATACAAGAAGACACAGAAGTGAACTTATTCCAAATAACAATGAAACACAACTAAACCATGGATTATGTCCTTATTACACCGCATAGACCATTCCTCGAGCATTAGGAACCAAACCAATCCAACTAGATGGATATGCTGTTTGGAACACCTCTCCCGGTCACACCTTTTTCAGAATACGGTTTGAGAAGTTGATATGGAACCAACCCCGCACCACTACGATTCTTCAAAGTGGGATCCTTGTTCCTTGAGTCTATGATTGCTTCCAGCTCATTGAGCCTTCCACTGAACTCCTCAAAGGCTGCTTTTATAGCAGGCTCCGCCTCCCATGCCGCCTCGATATTTCCACCAATATATTCTTCATCTGGTGAATGACTTGATAAAACATCCAAAATCGCCATCACTTTTGTAGCTTGGATTTGGGATGGGAAGCATTTCAATAAAGCATCCTCGGGTCGCTTTATAAACGACTGCCGTTCTTCGTCTGTGGGGTCTTCGTTGGGCATTTTGGTTCTAGAAATTGTCGGCCTGTTGGGGAAATAACCCGCGAAATCATATTGACCGAAGTTGACTGCTGAATGGTGGCCAGAGGTCACCCACATGATGGTTGAAGCAATTTCAATCAAATCATCTTGGGTTTTGAGTTGTGGCCACCATGGTTCATCTTTCTTATCTCCATGACCAACTGTACGGATTTCGTTCCACCATGCTTGAAGCTCTTCATCAGATTCCACTAGATTCGCTTGTGGGTAATAGTGGTTGACATAAGAAGTTGCCCATTTTTTAATGGCGTCATAAACGAGTAAACCATCATTTGCAAATGGGTAATCCTCGATTGTTAGTTTTACACCATGTGGTGCGGTTGGATCTTCAACCGCCATACCTCTAAACAATACCATACAAAGCAATTAGTTTGATCGAATTCCTTTATTAATTATTGTTTTCTATGCAACAAAAAATATACCGGCTAATTAGGTCGGCAGGAAGTGCTTCATGATCAAAACGCCATAGCTGATCATAGGCATCAGAGCAAATTTGCATACAATATTTTCCAGGAGAAAATGTTGACTCTATGATACCCCCGGCATTGATGAGTAAAAGTCTAGCTAAAGAATTGATTTGCATAGTGTAACGGAAATGAGGGAGTAGAAGTCGTCGAATTGGATGCATTTGGCTGAGTTGACGATTGGTAGCAATTATGTAAGGTTCAGTAGCACAATGTGTTCTTAGCCTGCATTGTTGAAAAACTAATAAATTGATCAACTTAGAAACACAGACACAAACATGTAAATCATTAAAGGAAAAAAGCGAACCAACCAATGGCTAACAAGTTGGTGATAGCCAGAATCATGGGCAAGGACATGAGCCTTGGCTAGCTTCCAAAGCCATGCACCTGTAGCATCCCAAGCGGGTGTGTAAACATGCTTCCACTGTGGTTTCCCATCAACTGGTGGGCGAGTCAGCTCAATGGCTAGTGGCCTTAATGTTCCAGCAGGAGTAAGGAACATTAAAGTTCTTGAACCATACAAAGTTCTCCCTTCAGCCTCCGTTTTGTTAACATAAGGCAAGAGCAGATCATGATAATCGAGTATAAACAGCTTCTTTTGTGCTAAAGCCTGCAAGAACATAATTCGTTTTCTAATATTAATATATCATCTAAATCATAACGGGCCGAACAAAAGACATCAGGCACTTAAAAAAGTAATCAGTTTTCGGTTTTTCATTACCTCCTCAAGAGTCATGAAACCTTTAATCTCTTCCTCTACAATCTCCTTTGTAATTGCTGACTCAGCTGGTCCATAGATTTCAGGGTCCAGTTTACTCATCAATGGCCATTCCTAGATATAAACACATGTCATAATCATTTACACAACATCTTATCTATGACTATACAATTGTTAGGGTCTAGTTAAGATGTTATTTTTCCTAATAACAAAACTTTTTCCTATAAACATACCGTAACCAATTGTATGCGACAAGGATTAATACCAGCAAGCATTTGTCGGCAAAACTCTTCGTCACGGAACCATGAGAATGTGTCTCCTGCAGTTAGTCATTAACATTAACACACAATGAACTTAACCATTAAACCAAATACAAAAATGATGAATGCTTACTATCAATGGTTTCAGGAGTCTCAAACTTGATAACAGTATTTGCGGCATCAGTAGCTCCTTTGACAAGTCTAGGTAAAGCACTTAGAATTCCATTGTCAGGAGAAGGAACATTAACACCTTCATTATAAAGCAAATCTATGGATGTGAATAATGGAAACCCCTTGTCTTTGTCTGTTACAATTGAGTCTAGATTTGGTACAACTCCATGAAGCACAGAGTATAATGTTTTTGCTCCAAAGTTCACACTCTTTATCTCTGAAAAATCTTCATCCGCGGGTACATAAAAAGGGAGCGTAGTTCTGCTTTCCGTTAACGGATCTATTAATTTTCAGTAAAACTCTAATCATAATTCGATAATCGCTCATCTCATAAAAAATATATAAAATATTACTCGAATGACTAATTCAAAATTTTATCAAGTTCTATATTTAATCAGAAAAATTCTCTACCAAATTTGTTGTTTACTCAATTTTTATTTTCATCCTAAGAGAAATTACTAGAAAAAACTAATTCAAAAAATTTTGTTGAATGTCATTAAATTCCTATTTTAATCAGCAAAATTCTAAATCTAATTTGATGTTCACTCATCTCTGATTAAAAAAATATAAATGATTTTTGTTTCATCCTCAAACAAATTACTCGAATACCTAATTCAACAGATTATGTTGATATCATTATATTCTTCTTCTAATCGGAAAAATTCAAAACCTAAAACAAATTACTCAAATAACTAAGGGGTGTTTGGAATTGCTTATTTTAGTGACTTATTAGCTTATTAACTTTTTGAAAAGTTAAAAAGTGTTTAG
>JARYGA010043420.1:0-27069 GCA_030545235.1 Helianthus tuberosus
TGTGTGAAGATTTAAGTGGATCAGTATACTGACAATCTAAGTGAATCGTTTAGAACTTAAAGTGTTTAAAGCTCAACGGTGTTAATTGTCTCAAAAACTGATATGATCCTCTTACACAAACTCACAAAAATATTGTCTGTAAATATTTCTTTACTGTTTTTCATTAAGACAAAAACCCAAAAAGAATGTGTTTTAGCATAAAATTTTGAAAAATCAAAAAGATTTTATTTCATCTTATTTTCGACAACTGATGTTGAAAAGCTGATTTTCAAAATTCCGAATGCTAAACATGATGAACGACGACAGGGTTGGAAGAATTTGTTTGAAAAGAGAAATGATTTTGAAAACTTTAAATGGTTCATTAATTTGAAACCAAATTTGTGTGTTACGAATACAAGTGGTTAATCAGAGATTTAAATTGTTATAAGATAATCTACAAGTGGTTAGTAAAATTGTTAAATTTTAAACAAGTGAGAGATTTACTTTTGGGTAGAGTATATGCAGGTTAGAAGCTTTGAAAGAGCTAAGTTTCGACTCCTGAGCGTATGCAGATTAAAGCCAGATTTCTGATCTTGTTGCTACGGAGAGCCAGGAAACGTTCCTGAATATGTGAAAACTGTAAAGCCAGGTTTTCGTTCCAGAGCCTGTAGATAGTGAATTCCAGACTGCGATCCCCGTTGCACTTAAGGGGAGTTTGTTAGCAAAAGGAGTCTGAAGACGTAAGAGCCAGAAACAAAGCTCGAGATAGAAGCTGTTGATGCTGTTAAGCTTAAAAGAATCAAGAGACCTGATCAAGAGAATTAGAGAGAAGATAGAGCCAGGTTGAGATTCTGATAGAGAATAGAAAGATTGAGGATGCTTACAGAGAAAGATACTTTGGAGAGAGCGAGAAGACTGATCAAGACGGAATACTCGACACACTAAAGACTCGTCATCATTCAAGGGGGAGTTTGTTATATGTCTGTTGACTTCGTCTTGTATCGAGTCGTGTAATAGAATTGATAGGCCAAGACGCGTAGTTCGAGAAAAACGGGAAACATGCTTGAACAAGTCACCTCACACGAACTGACCAGTTCGTGCGAACTGGCCAGTCCGTGCGAAGTGGGCCAGTCCGTATGGGACATGTTCATGCGACCTGGACTCCCTATATATATGTGGTCTTGGCATTTCATTTGTAAGGTTGTGATTCTGGTAGCGAAGCTCTGCCGAAGTGTCTCCAGACCGTGTAAAGCTATCAAATCAATACAAACGACAGTTAAACTACTTCTAAGTGCATATCAAGCTGAATGAAGATCAAATCAATGAATTCTGCCTCTGATTTGATCAAGAACTCTTCTGATCGACTCGTTTAGATCGATTCCCCGATCCTACAATTGCGGCGGAGTTGACTAGTTACATCTAAATTTTTAACTAACTTCTCTAATACTACAAAATAAATTTTATGTTAAATTTGATTAATTTTAGTTCAATGATTAGTCCTTTAGTCTAAATACACAAATACAATAAAATGTATTTTTGAATATATGTCTTTGATGAATGTGACAAGTTTATTATCCATAAGCTTATTTTTATTTATTTATAAATAATCTAACATATGGTATAGATTTATTAAATATAAATGTCATTGATCAAGTGAAGAGGGGTATGAATGGAAGAAAATAATAAAAAGTTAAGCATTTTAACTTGACCCTTCGTATCCCATCTTAAAATTTGATAGAAATTTACCATTTTGTACATAGTAATTGTTTTATATAGTAATATAAAAAAAGGATAGGTGCACGGTATCCTTAGCCGCGGAAGGGATCTCCCTTCCCAGTTCACGAGCCGACAACGATCCCTGGCGGTAAATATAGATAAACACACAAACACACACGATATATGTCGATACATATAAGGTGGACAAAAATGTAAGTTTACATAATACAACCTTTAAAACATATGATACAATCCTTTAAGACACGTTGTTGACTTTTAAACCAACTACCTCCATGAACTTTAAGAGACCATAACTTTTTCACATATTATATTTTTATTTAAAAACGTTACACTATAAAAACAAGAATCTCACAACAACAACAATACACTGTAGATCTCACAAACAACAATGCTATTAAAAGGGCTAAGGAGGGTGGGCTCTAGGGAAACCTTACCTCTATCTCCGAGAACAAAGATGCTACTTTTGAGAGACCTCCAGCTCAAAACAAACAACAAGCGAACAAACCGAACTCGAAACTAGAAATAAACAGCTACTAGTAACAAAAGAAATGGTGATATAGGAACATAGTAACAAAAAATTAAAATCTAACATCATACAATCAATATATGCATATCTATAAGAAGATAATCACATTCAAAGTCCACCTAAAAAGTTGGGGACTAAACCCAAAAGACTAAGCTTAAACAAATATGTACCCTTCTTTAAAAGTATTTAACCTTAATCATACGCCTCCACAAACTCCTATCCTGGACAATGTCTTTAGAAAGGTGCAGTTATAACAAATCTTTCCTTCTGCTCATCTCAAGTCAATTTAGGTATGCATTTACTCCTCCTCCCCTATACAATCAGGGTTTCCACTACTCTAACTGGTGTTCGTCGGCCTCCTCTTCACATGCCCAAACATCACAATCTCACTTCCTTTATCTTATCTGACATTTCCTTAAAGGTCTCATATTTAGTTTGTCTAACTATGTATGACTACACATCCACCTCAGAATCCTTATCTCTGATGCCTCCATTTTGCCTTCTTATGTCATCTTAATAGCCCAACAGTCTATCCAATATAACATAGCAGGTCTACCTATAACCCTATAAAATTTCCCTATTAATTTAGTTGGGAACCTCATGTCTCACAATACCCTAGAGGCTGCTCACCAACAACATCAGCCAACGTGGATGCAGTGGCCTACGTCATTATCTATCTCCCAATCCTTTTGTATAAACGATCTTGAATACTTGAACCTGGTAACCTGCGGAACCGCTTGACCGTCAACAATGATCTAAGTGTCTTCAGCATGCCCTACACTACTAAAATCACATAACACATACTCAGTCTTTGAGCGACTAATCCTTAAACCTTTGTATTCTAAAGTTGCTCGCCACTCCTCTAACCTCGCATTTATGCCAAGTTTAGTCTAAGTAACTAACACAATATCATCTACCAAAGCTTGCACCATGAAACCAAATTGGTTTACTGTAACTTGAGTTTCTATTCTAATTCTAATCTCAATTACCCTCTGTCGTAGTTTCATAGCATGGCCCAGCAACTTAATCCCTCTGAATTCTCACAACATTGGACGTCTTCTTTGATTTTGTATAGAGGCATTATGACACTATGCTTCCACTGATTTGGTGGTTTTTCATATTTGAAAATAAAGATGAGCAAAGTAGTTAGCAATTGAACTTCTGCTTCTCTTAAACACTTACACATCTCAATTGGTATGTTATCCAGACGAACTGCTTTAGACCTACCTGTCTTCCTAAGTGATGTCCGTATCTCTCTCATTCCAATACTTTGACGATTGAAATATCACTGTAGTTTTTTTAAGTAAAGAAAAATAACATATTACGTGCTTACTAGTGTCTGTGTTCCCCACCACACCACGCGGGCTCCAATCTAGTATGTGTGTAATATATTATAATACATACAACGAGGATAAAGTTAATTTTACATAATTTTAAGACTAAGGTGGTGTTTGTTTTAAAGATCTGCGTAGGTTCTTTTATCTGTGCCGCGCAAACCACACGCAGACATTGCCATCTGCAGACTGTTTGTTTTTCCGAAGACGTTTCATTTAGAAAAACGTATGCGCAAGCTATTCATGGTACAGACTTGGCCCGACAACTTTTAAGATCTTCTACAATCTACAGAGGGTTAAACACCACCCACCACCATCCACCACCACCGTCCACCACCATCTACCACCACCGTCTATCACCCACCACCACCTGCCACCACCGTCTACGACCACTGTCCACCATCACAGTCCACCACTACCCACCACCTTCCGTATACCACCACCAGTTTATTTTAAAAGACTACATACGTTAAAAAGCAAACAGTCTTCTTCTTGTGGACTGCAGAAGTTTGGTCCACATTTTCTTCTACAGATGTCTGCAAATGTGGTCCGCAGATGACAGACATTTTAACTCTTAAAAAACAAAGTGCACCTAAGTAATACAACTTTTAAACATAAAGTACAATCTTTTTAAAATATATTGTTAATTTTAAACCAACTGCCTTCAAAATTTTTAAACGGCCATAACTTTTCATACATTAATATGTAAAAAATTAAATAAAAAACAAGCATTTTATTATCTTTATTTAAACATGGTATTACTATAGTTTTTTTTTTTTTTTTAAAGAATCAACATGTCTATATGATTAACGTGTTCAATTAATATTTAAAAAAAATACAATTAGTTTGGTAAGTAAAAAACGAAGTTTCAGTTACTGGTCATTTAAGGTATTTATGTATCGATACTATACTTTTTAACCTCTTATTTGAAAATTTAATTGGTTTGTTAAGGAAAAGAGAAACATCACTTAATGGTCACTTAAAATATTGGTGTATTGATACTTTATTTTTCTTTTTTTTGAACGGCAATACTTGTTTCAAAAAATATGTAGTATACTTTTATCATCATCACCGGAGTTAGGCTAGAGGGTATGGTGATGGTCCTCCAAGGAAGGATGATCCGCCACGTAGGCGCCACGTCATAGTCTTTCCAAGGATGGTCCATCCCACTAAACTAAAGGGTATGGGAGGATGGTCCTAGATGATCCTACCCCACAAAACTATGTACAAGTATTAAAGCCTAATGTACAAATCTCATTCACAAACAAACAAAAGGGGGCCCACCAATCTGGATCGTCCTGGATGTCGGTATGTCGACGGTGAAGACGGGACGGGATGAAGACGGAGGGGGGCGGCATGGAGGTTGGATCGGCGACGAATGGAGGATGGGCTGAGGACGATTCCATACCGTCTAGCCTTATTGCCAACAAATGATTTGTTAGGCTAGTCGGCATGGGGTTCTTCCCCGGATCGTCCTGGGTCGGCGACGGTCCCAACACCGTGCCGCCCCCCCCCCCCCCGCGTCCCGTCCGATCTTAGCCGTTTGCGACGATCCATAAGAGGTGGGGCCCAATCAAAAAGTTACCGTTTAATAAAAAAAAAAATCAATTTTTTTTCAAAAACTAACGGTAATATTATTATTATTTATAAATTTCAATTCCATTTTCACTTTCATTCACCAAACTAACCACAACATCTCATCCCTCTCTCACATAATTTTTATAAATCTTCTTCCACTTTTATAAACCTTATACTTTAGCATGGATCCTTTCAACAACCCGAGCGACCCGAACAATCCGTATAACCCGACGACTCCCATCAACCCGACCCAACCTAATGTTTTCTCGGGTCCGGGATATTATCCGACGTTAGAACCGAACCAATTCTCGCAATACTCATCAAATGCGTTTGCATCATTCCAACACTCGCCAAACCAATTCGCTCAATTTTCTCAAAATCAAGCCCTTCAACAAATGATGATGCGGGGTGCTTATAATTTCCCACCGAACCCGACACCACCCGTTCAACCCCAACCGATCCCGACGCAATCCTTTCAACAATCCGAACCCGACAACGATGTGGAGGTTGTTCCCGAAACCCAACCGCCTAAAGGAAAAGGAAAACGAAACAAAGGCAAGAAAGTGGTGGGTGATGAACCGTCCAAACCGAAGGGGATTAAGTGGACGCCAATCGAAGAAGAAGCCTTAGCCAAGGCCTACATTGGCACGTCTGATAACCCGATTAGAGGTTCGTATTTTTTTATAAGTTTAATTTGTTTTGTTTTTTTTTATTTACTTCACATTCCGTTTTTTTAATTGTTTTAGAATTTGTTTTTTTTTGTTTTTTATGTACTTAACAGTGGGTTTTTTTATAAGTTTTAAAGTTTTTTTTTTTAAGGTTTATTATTTACTTAACACTCTATATATTTTGTTTGTTTTTTATAGGTAATAACCAACCGGGTGAAGGGTTTTGGGCAAAGGTTTTGGCGAAGTTTCTCGACTATATGGGTCAAGGCGCGTATCGAGATGTCGATTCGGTCTCAGCAAAGTGGCGGAAAATGAACACGCTCATCAATAGGTTTTGCGAGGAATATAATAAACTATATACAACTGACCGTCGTAGCGGCATGAGCGACGACGATGTGTTCCGAATGGCGTTGGAGAAGTATAAGGCGAACAATGGTAATACCAATTTTGCTCACGTTCGCGCGTGGATGGTTGTAAAAGACGAACCAAAATGGAGGCCGATCCCCAACGAGGTGGCGATGGCGAAACGCCAAAAAACATCGGAAACGAGTAGTTTTAGCGCCGGTGGATCGGACGCGAGGTGTAACTTAAACTTAAATGATGACGCCGCCTTTGACGAAGAGGAGTACGCCGTACATGAGCCGGAGCGTCCACCGGGCCGAGACAAATCAAAGAAGGAGCGGGCCAAGGGGAAACAAAAGGAAAAGGTGGACCCGAACATGGTTGAGTTTATGGAACACTTAAAAGTGTACAATGACGTCACGGCCCAAAAGACGAAGGCGAAGGACCGGGTCGCGGAAGAAAAAGCTCGTGTAGAGGAAGAAAAGTTACGCGAGAAGGTGCGGTTGTCGAATGAGAAAATCCGAATTTCCGATGAAAAAATTCGGCTCAAGGAATGGGAAATAATGATGATGAATGTCGAGGACGAACCCGAGCCGAAACGTTCGATGTTGAAAAAACTTCAAAACGACATCATGAAGAAGCATAATATTATTTAAGTCTATGTTTTTTTTTAAGTCTTTGGTTTTTTTTATTAACTTTATGTTTTTTTTTTATTAACTTTATGTTTTTTTTTATGTTTATGTAATGTGGTTTTAATATTAATGAAAATATTTTGTTAGTATATTTGTTAAATGTTAAAAAAAAATAGAAGACTAAAAAAAATAAAAAAAAACATAAAAAGTGGTGGAGGATGATGACTAGGACCATCTTAACCATGCCCTCTAGTTTTGGAGGATGGACCATCCTTGGGAGGATGATGACGTGAAGCCTACGTGGCGGATCGATCCATCACCATACCGAGTAGCCTTATATACTAACGTTAAAACTTGATTAATATTATATTGTCGTTAAACTCATTAAATGCATGTTTTGTAACATTAAATGCATGTTGTCGTTAAACATATTTTTTGTTTTTATTTTTAATCTCTAGGCAATATCAGTATTTTATTAAAGAAAGTTTCATATTATCTATATATTAAATTATTAAATTATCTATAAAGAAAGTTTCATATCTTTCTATACTAATAAACAAAAATCATTTTTGGACACGTGTCATTTTCTGGTAATTTCTCACTCTTATTTTTTATTTATCTCTTTTATTAAATAATAATAATAATATTAAACATCAATTTAACTAAATCTATTATCTCTTTGTTTCCATAATCTGAAATTGATTTCTTTTTTAACCCTAAAGTTTCAATCTTTAGCAGTTTAAGTCTAAAGTTTCAATCTTTGTTATTTTAACCCCTTTGATTAATTTGATTCTATACTAAGAAACAAAAATCATTTTTGGACAATGGACACGTGTCATTCTCTGGTAATTTCTCACCCATATTTTTTATTTATCTCTTTTATTAAATAATAATAATAATAATATTAAACATCAATTTAACTAAATCTATTTATCTCTTTTGTTTCCATAATCTGAAATTGATTTCTTTTTTAACCCTAAAGTTTCAATCTTTGGCAGTTTAAGTCTAAAGTTTCAATCTTTGGTATTTTAACTCCTTTGATTAATTTGATTTTTCACTTCTAATTCAAAAGTTTTCATCTTTTGCAATTTAACCCCTTTATTTTTTTTTAATTTCAACCCAAAGCTTTTCATCTTTCACAATTTAATCTCAACAATTTTTTTACTTTCAACTTTAGTCTCTTATATACTTTTCATCTTTCATAAGTTCTCTGTTTAATGTGTTGTTCTAAATTTCCAAGTTAACACGCCCCAACGTGTGTGTGGGGTTCAACGTTTTTTCATCTATTTTTTTCTGTTTGACATGTCCGTCGCAGCGCGTCTATTTTTTCCGTTTGATAGGTATGTCATAACGTGCGAATCAGAGATCGACTTAGTTATTTTTTTCTCGGTTTTACACATAGGCTCGTGGTCATGTGAGAAACATTTGTCTTTCATCTAACATGATATATAACTATTGAATCTCCCGCCGCATTGCGGCGGCGGGTGGTAATTCTAGTTATCTATATATTAAAATCATTACGAAATGAACAGTATTTTTATATATTATATTATAACAAAATATTATAATAATTGTTATTCTCTTTACTTTTTAAGTTTGATAAGTTTGGTGTCAACCGGTACTTGTATCAAAAATACTGGTTCAACGCTAAAAGTCGGTACCGGATTGAGTTTGATAGTCTTTTAGTTCGAGAAATTTGGTACTGCTACCCAGTACCATTTCCTCATCCCTGATCACGGGTACCGTACGAACAACAACGGTATCGTACACCTTTTTTTAGTTTCAGGGGTAGGGATGAGCTCGGTGCCAACTGATACCCCGGTTACGGTATCGGTATATGAATGTAAGGACTGGTAGCGAACCGGTACCAGGAACGCCAAACGTCAGTAACGAACTTGTACTTAGGATCTTTCGGTTCAGGAAATTCAGTACCGATACCCATTACTATTTGTTCATCTCTGACTACGGGTTTCTACCGAACAACATCATTACCATACAACTTTTTAGTTGATTTTCTTTCGGTTATTTTTTAGTGTTTTTTTCTACATTTTCTTTTTATTCCTGTCAGCGATTCTGTGTGCAACGCGCTTGTATATTGATTTCAAACACATATAAACATTGACTAAATAACAAAATAAGTTCGCATGAAAGAGTGGCGTTATTCGATATGTGGCTATCACAACGAAACTTCTATGTAAGACTAAACGGAGTGAGAAGGCAATAAAGAGTGGCGTTATTCGATATGTGGCTATCACGCCAACGCGTATCAGAAAAGTAGCGTGGTGCAAAAGAGGGAAGAGTGGAAGTGGCGTTTAGTGGTGTTTTTATAAAAAAAAAAACATCAACCATTAAAACACACCAAAAATCCACCTACCAATCAAGAGCCTCCACCTCACGAACCAAATGCATCCCCCCTCCTCGGCCGATGGAGAACTCCTCATCCTCATTACCACGCCATGTCCACACCACCACAAGGGGTGGTGTTCTCGACGTGAAAAGGTCCCCAATCACTTTTCCACGATCACATCATATGGTCTAATATTAGCCAAGTTTATCAAATATTTCATAAAAATCATTAATATTTTTTATGCAGAAGTCACTTAACTTAACCTTCATTAGATGTTTCAATCCATTATAACTTCTTTTATAATTGATTGTTTTTTTAAAAGGTTAGGGAAATCAAACATATATTAATTTTGGTTACTAATTATACGTGATTTTTATGATTAACTTGAACTAGGAGGTGATAGTAAAGAATATATATATATATAGGGTATGGCTATATAGAAAACCCTATCTATATAAAAAACCCTAGAAAACCCAACCTCCCGACATTTTTTTTTTTTTTGAAAAAAATAACACATGTAATATACATGTTTTTAAGCGTTTTGGGCCAAAAAAATAAAAAAAGCGCCGAATGGATAATTTAAAAAAAAAAATTCAGCATTTTCTGTCTTTTGTGCCTAACACATGTTAGGCACTGAAATTTGTTTATTTTTTTTTTTAAAATCCCTTTGGCGCTTTTTTGTTTTTTTTTTGCCCAAAACACTCTAAAACATGTATATTACATGTGTTATTTTTTTCAAAAAAAAAAATGTCGGGAGGTTGGGTAAAAATGGGGGGAGATTTGGGTTTCCAGAGTTTTCTACCTAAATAGGGTTTTCTGTCTAGCATTGTCCTATATATATGTATATATATATATAGGGTAAGGTTATTGTAAAAAAAAGTTAAAAGTGTGAGAAAGGTGAGAAATATTGTGGAGATGACATGTGTCCTCCATCTAAATTAATTCAAAAGGGTAAACAAGTAATTTTATAATTAATTTAATTAATTCAAAACTTACCATAACCGCCACCTTAATTATAGGAACATGATTTTTTAAAAGATCTCTAAAAAACACTACGAATAACACTGCAACCACCATTCGGCACATATATAACACCATTCAGCAAGTATATAACACCATTCAGAAAGTATATAACAACATTCCGTAAAGAATATAACACCATTCAGTAAAGAATATAACACCATTCAGCACATATATAACACCATTCAATAATCATTACACCTCTGTAAAGAATATAACACCATTCAGTAAAGAATATAACATCATTCAGCACGTATATAACACCATTCAGTAAAGAATATAACACCATTCAATAAAGAATATAACACCATTCAGTAACACAATTCAGCACATATATAACACCATTCAATAAAGAAAATAACACCATTCAGCACATATATAACACCATTCAATAATCATTAAACCTCTGTATCATCTTCTCCAATTCCGGCACCACCACTGCCGCTCCGCCGCTGCTGTCGTGTAGAGAGAAAGAGATCATCTGGTCGTGCGATGTAGAGAGAGATCGCCGCTGCCGCACCACCACTGCCGATCCCGCACCACCACCGCCGCACCACCACCGCCGCACCACCACTGCCGATCCGACACCACCACCGCCGCTGCCGCTCGCCGCCGCCGCTCCACTGCGATGTAGAGAGATAGATCGAAATTGTAGAGAGAGAGAGCTCTGGTCGTGCGATTGGAGAGAGAGATCGAAATTGTAGGGATTTTGATTACAGTTTCCTATTTTGAATGGATATAAAGACTTTACTACCCCTATAATTTTCAATCCAGTCCAAAAAAATAAAACAAATTTTACAATTTGGTCCCTATTAATCTAAACCATTAGATCAAAGATCTAATGGTGTAGATTCTTTCTTATCCTTCTCACACTTTTGGTCTTTTTTACAGGAACCTTTACCTATATATATATATATATATAGAGGGGCGTTTAACGTACAATATATATTATCGTGCAATGCGTACGTTGTAACCTCAGCCACACGATTGACACAATCTTCTCCTTGATTAGACGCGGTGGCAAGATCGTAAAAACCAAACATTCAGTTTCAAAATTAAAGAGAAAAGGACATAATTGTCATTTGTAAAATCCATCGAGAAGGAACTGAATAAAAATTGAGAGCGAAATTAAACCCCTAAAATCTCTAATTTGTTGATTCCAAATCAAACACGCATTCTTCTGAATTATTGTTGGCGATTCAACCCACAATCAAAAAACAACGATCCTCTCATGGCAGTAACAAGACTGAGGTAATCTTTCATTTAACAATGCATATCTTATTTGTTTTCGATTTCAATTCATAATAATCCAAAAATTGAATATCCGTTGTACGGGAGAGACGGAGCAAAGGAAAAAACGACAAGCTACAAGCAAAGAAGATGAATCCAGGTGCGTTTGTATTCCGTAATTAGGGGTTTGATAACGTGTGTTTGTATTCCTATAACGTTCGTCTGTATTTGTACGAACAAACTTAGTGTATTTTAGGGTTTTTATATCATGCGTATTTGGTTCAATGACTTGTGTGTCTGGTTCAATAACATGCATATCTGACTCTACAACGTGCGTGTATGAGAATATTGCAACATGCGTCTCTTATATCTATAACGTGCGTCTGATAACTTGTATAACATGCGTTTGTTTGTATTTTGTAAATTGTTCTTCACGTAGAGGTGCAAAGTGACGCAGATGATGACTTTGAACCACCTGTGAAGAAGTTGAACATGCATCAAACTGATAAGAAACAAAAAACAGTCCAGAAAAAAATGAATAGTTAAAAAACAAGAGCCAGTTAGGATGGAGCCTAGACCGTTTGTAGAATACACCTCGACAAGGTGTTGATGTAAACAACATGGGTTTTGGCTCTGTTTTGGATATGAACATTAATCACATATCCACAGATTTAGGATTTGGCTATTAGTAAATTATGATGAGGTTTTAATGTGTTGAACATAGGAAATCACACAATCCAAATAACAACCCACCTAATACATGAAGTTTTTGGAATTCCAAGGGGTACTAATCCAGTAGTTGGAAAGGATCCGCAACTACTAAAGATGAATTCAAGAACCAGTGGCTAGTCAATAAGATTACTCATGGGATGGTATCGGCTGCCATGGAAAGACAAAGAAAGGGTGGGAGGTTGTTTAAGCTAAACTTCGTACTCTATTGGAACACGATATTTGTCGAGATTACAAAGTCTACGACTACTAATCAGCAGTTTTTGCTTTCAATTGACAAATATGAAGATAGACCACACCTAAATTGGTGCTCTTAATTACTTGAGAATCTAAAAAGAACCAAGCAGGAATGGAACTGGGTGGATTCACAATACGTGGGGACTATGGCCTTTTCCACAATATGTTCTTCAACATATTTAATTGTATATTGAGAACATATATTCTAACATGAATATTGGATCTATATTGTGAACAACTATTGTTAGGTCTGAGTTTACAAGGCTTGTGATTATAAGATAATTAAGATCAAACAATTTTGTATTATATAAGTAAAGATAAATAATCACAAGCAAGGAATCATCATCAACATCTGTTTTTCATATATAATCCAATGATTACAATAGTGTTTTACAGAGTGATTGACTCTATAGACTCCCCCTCAACCTGATCACTAACAGTTTTGTTTGTACAAAAGAAAAGTTGATGTGAATGATAAATAGATCTCTAACATGTGAGATCTTAATATACTAAGTATGAAAGCTCTGTTTGTGATTAGCTGACATCACCCTGATAGTGACATGTAACATTCCTAACAGAAAAAATTCCACAGATGTTGCAAACATATGTGGGAATCAAACATATGTTCTATATATGCTAAACACTGTTAAAATGATAATATTGTTACATTGGGAAACATATGTTTATCTATCCTCTGTTGCTTTATTCTAAACATTTGTATGGCCAGAAAAATGTTTGGTATTCATCATCAGACATTTGCTTCAACAGACTTTAGGACTTGAACACACCTTGTTTCTTCATGAACAGCGGTTCCAAGGCTTCCAACAGATGTTATCTAGGCTTCAACAGATGCTCTGATTTAGGTGTTCAATATTCACTATCTTTGGGATGAATTTGGTTCAAAGTTCTATTTATTTCTTGATCACTTGACCCAAAAACCTTTTTACGCATGATACAGGTACACAGGTGTGAGATAGGTGAAAATGAAGACACTTAGGATGTGCTTTAGTTAATAAATTGGATATTATTTATTTTGGTTTATGACATTGGTATTGTATGAATTATTTGATATTTCTATGTTATATTGGACATTTTAATTTGGAAATGCTTTAAATATTTAAACTTATAATAGTTGTCATCAGCTATGGACATTTATCTCGCTCTGACCGATAATTCGCTACGGGTCGGGGTGTGACAGTAGGTATATTGGCTAAAGTGGGTGCATCGATTAAGTGGGTTGAACGACTGATGGGTCAACGAGTGTAGAAGATGTTGGGAAGACGTGTTCTAAGCCAAGCGTTCTAGGTCGGCGTGGCCAACGGGTTCTAGTCCAAAGAAATGATCAGTGGGTTGTTGATTTTCAGGTATTAGATTGGTTGGTTCTGGGCCCGAAACATATGAGGTAGCGGATAGGCTTATGCATTTGAAGAATTAGTTGGGCTGGACGGTTTACACAGAGGACGTGATAGTGGACCTGAATGAAAACAGGTAGGGTGATTGGGCTTTATAGGTTGATTGGGATCCATGGGTGGGTTGATTAGACTACCTGAAGTAAATATGGGACTTTGGTTGTCTTCAAGAAAAGTGGTAAGCTCTAATTTTTTAAGGTTCGTAGTGCGAGAAAAGCTTTTCAATGGAAAAGCGAACACGTTAAACAGAGCATTTCAGGTAATAAATACACAAGAAGTGGTTGGATCCATGTATTGATACCCCTTATATTGAGGACTATACTCGATAAAAACACATGAAAGGCTTTGTGCTTCGAGTTTCTGTTTAGCATAGTCACGTAAGTATGGGGACACTGAAAATTTGAATATTGAATATGAGTTGAAAAGGAGACTTGTTGCCTAATAGAGAAGTCGTTACATGATTGATTATAAATGTTGCCGAAGTGAACACATCCACCCAATTACATGGGAGCATGAGCATTAAATAACATTGCAAGACCTGTTTCAACAATTTGACGATGCTTTCGTTCTGCACGATCATTTTGTTGAGGGGTGTACGGACATGAGTATCGATGAAAAGTCTCATTTTCCTAAAAAATTCTGAGAAGCGTGTGATTGATAAATCGGTGCCACCAACACTTTGAATTTTTTTTATTTTCCTCTAACACCGTGTTTGAATAAGATTAATGAAGGCGGATAAAACCGAATGAAAATATGTTTTAGTTTTAAGTGGATAAAACCACGTAAACCTTGAATAATCATCTATAAAAATAACATAATAACGATATCCATCTTTAGAAGTAATAGGTGCAGATCCCCATAAATCACAATGTACCATATCCAAGGGATTAGAAGAACGTTTTAAATTATAATCAAAAGATAGTCTTTGTCCCTTTGCAAGTTGACAATAAGTGCAAATAGTAGGTTTTGCCGATAATGAAGTAATGGACAAAACACCAAACTTGTTCAAAGTTGAAATAACATCAAAAGAAATGTGGCTAAATAAGCATGTCAGAATTCCAAAAAAAATTAGAAGAATATTTTAAATTAGAATCAAAAGATAATCCTTGTCACTTTGCAAGTTGGCAAAAAGTGCAAATAGTAGGTTTAACAATAATGAAGTAACAGACAAAACACCAAACTTGTTCAAAGTTGAAATAACATCAAAAGAAATGTGGCCTAAACGAGCATGCCGTAATTCATAAGAGGCCTTATTAGAAACTACAGCAATAAAAGCTCTAGGTTCATCCTTGAGCATATAGAGTTCATTCCGACAAGTTCTTTTAGCGAGTAGCTGCTTTGTTTTCCAATCCTAAATGTGGAAAAATATTGAGAAAATAATACGTCAACAGGATGATCAACAATCACCTTGCTTATGGATAATAATTTCTTGGTGAGATTTGGGATGACAAGCACATTACGTAAAGAGATGTTATTAGGAATAATCAGATGTTTCTTACCGTTTCTAAAAACAACTTAATGATTACCTTGATAAGGGGCCGGGCAATGAAGAGATTCATGATCTGGAGACATGTGATTTATTGCCCCAGAATCATCCTTCCAATCATGACCATCATTAGTAACATGGCACTGGGCATGAAACACCTTAGCTAGAGAGTCATTCAATGATGGAGGTTGAGTAGCATAGGTGTAAAGATTTGGACATGCGGATGCATAGTGCCCATTTGTACGACATAATTGGCTATGGGGTAGCCTTCTCCCTTGACCACAACCCCTAGCATTGGTACCACATGAATAATTACCTCTGTTGAGAGATCCACAACCCCGACTTTGCGAAGAAGATCCACGGTTTTGTTGAACGTGGAACGTTGCCAGGGGATTTGTAGTACCATGCAATGATTGTAGAAAAGGTTCATGGCTCTTAGCATGTGCAACCAAATTATGAAACTGAGGAGCAAGTTTGATCGCCCGTATAAGAGAAACCAATGTAACTTATCGATCTCAACAACCGGATGATCGATTGCAGTACGTTGTTCACAAATGATTTTGAACCGAAGAAAATCTCAGTAACCGAAGATGTACCTTTGGTAAGTTGGTAACCAAATAAATGCCAACATAAATTGGTCATACCTGTTACTTAATTGTATTTTGTGCTCAAAGAAGAGTACTTATTGAGTTCTGTATAAAAATTAGGCATTCAAGTTTAATTGAGTAAGTATAAATATGCTTTATTGTCTAATTCCTAAACGTTGTACAAGATGCCTTATTTGGTAGATTATTAGGCCTTATGTGTAATAACATTCTGATTCTAGTTATATAGGCTAGATATCATATGTTATTTATTTGAATCTTGAAAGTTAATACGATCTCAAGAATTATGATCTTCGCAAAAGCGCATTCATAGCTTTAATCCTCACTTGTGGTTAATTATATCAGGATTATCATCTTCTGAATGGCATATTTATGTACTTTGATCCTCCACAGGGATAAATTTGAGGACTTAGATTCTCACAAGTTATTTAAGTACTTTGAGAGCCATACGTTCCTCTCGAATTTGCATAGAGAACCATGACTTTATGAATAGGAATTAAGAACTAACCTTTATCAATAAACTTCCATTGAGAACTATGAATATCACCCTCATATAGGTGTAATCCGATTGGGTAGGGGGGTTGGGGTCGGATTGGAGAAGTCACAAGATGGGGTTGGAAGGTGGTGAGGATAAATATGGCATAACTTGCATGTGTATTTGTTACAAAATAACCACTGTTTGAAAACCACTGATTAGAAACCACTGATCAGTTTGTTAAACTACTGATCAGTTTAAGCACTGGTCAGTCTAACTACTGATGAGCTTAACTACTGATCAGTTTAAAACACTGATCAGTCTAACCACTGATGAGCTTAACTACTGATCAGTTTAAGCACTGATCAGTCTAACCACTGATGAGCTTAACTACTGATTAGTTTAAGCACTGATCAGTCTAACCACTGATCAACCACTGTCTGGTTGAAACAGTGGCAAGTTGAACAGAACCACTGATCAGAACAGTGGTTTAGAAAAAGTTGCAATTAGATGAAGAAAAGAAACAGTAATCGTTTGAACCGGGCTTGTGTTTAACACAATTCCCTTAAACAGATTCATCGTCTGTTCCCAGGGTACGCCGGTTCGAAGCAGCACCGCGCACTGCCGAACTTGAGCACTTGCCTGAAAAGAACAAGAAGCTGTGTTGCAGAGAACTGAGATAGAGAGAAGAGAAGTTGTTTTTCTGTGTGTCTCAACTGATCAGCTTTGCCTTCGATTTATAGTGCTAGAACCATAACCGAAATCAGCAAATTAAAGACCAAATAATGGTCATTAGAGTATCAGTTACGAAACTGATAGTCAGTTTGAAAAATGAAATAATGATCCTCATTCATTTCAGTTTCAAAACAGAAAGTCACGAGTGCAAAAAACTGCTCCACGCGGACCCGGGTTTTCGAAACTGCATTCGTGTCCGCAGGACGTACACGAGTTCAACTAAATCCGGTTCCATTTTTTACACCCCCCCTGGACCCGGGTTTTCGAAACTGCATTCGTGTCCGCAGGACGTACACGAGTCCATTTTTTTTGCACCCCCCTGCGTGCGCGCGGGTAGGACTTGTGGTAAAACATGTCATAAGACTTCAAAGGCTTCATTAAGGTTTCACCTTATAAATAGCCTATCTTTTCACTCCCACACCAATGTGGGACAAGGTGAATTACCAACTTGAGACTTTCATTCACACTAAACTTCCAACAGTATTTGATGAGTATAACTAGGTTGGTGTAAGTTTGGGCATGCATCTTTATTTATTAAAGCTTCTGACTAATACAATTGGATCACAAGCATGTATGCATACTTCCGTGTTGTGTTTGAACTTAAATCATAAAATCACAACACTTATATATTGACATTATGTGTTTATAAATATATGTATGTGCCGTATATATACATATATGCATGAGTGTGTGTGTATATATATAGGAGTAGGTTCATGTAGAGATGAGCAAATGGTACCAAATACCGGTACAGTTACCGAATTTCCCGAACCGAAATATTTTCGGTATTGATTCGGTACCAACTTTTAGCGTTTTCGGTACCAAGATTTACCGATTTTTATCTTCAAATACCAATACTGGACTGTACCAGCACCGATGATGATATTGTATCTTGTATTTTCGGTACTGCTACCCATTTTTAGAGATTTTGGGTACCGGTATCGGTTGACACCGATCTCACCCCTAGGTTCATGTGGAAAATTAAGTTTCATGAACATTATAAATTGTAAATGAAGGTCCATAAAAGAATAGTATAAAGTGCTTACACCAAATTTTATATAGAAAGCTATATGAAAAATTAGGTATATATATATATATATGCACACACGTGTGTATGTGTAGATATAACTATGAGATTGGAATATTCACTGACAATTCGAATGATAATTTATAATATGGTGGAACGAAAAAGATCCCATGTCAGTGTACGGGGCTTTAAATGACTTGACTCATGTAAATGTTCCATCAAAATGATAATTGTTACAATGTGCATCTAAAATGATGACTTAGCACAAACATTAACTAAGTCTAGATATTGCACACGTAAAATGATAGAAGTTCGAACCTATGAAAAACGACGAATATTACAACAGTCCCGAATCTATAAAGATTTCCTTGATACCAAACACCACATTATCATTTTGCCACATGCGCATCCCCATATAGTCATTTTGTTCCGTGTACCCTTATAATGGTGAATATAAGACCATTCGCATCGGTGGTAGGAGATCCGGATGCCACCTCCCCCCATACACACACAAAACTACCCCGGAAGCCTCACTTTTCGTCTTGAATCCAGGACCTTACACCACCTTTCTCTTCCATCTCATCTCTCTCGCTTCTCAACTTGTGCTCCACGTTGGTTTCCGACGAGAAAAGGCCCCATTGCTATGGATGCTCTAATATGACCCTTAGTTTACTATTTTTCTATGAAAATTGTATATTTTAAATATAAAATAAAAACATATTTGTATAATAAAAATGACAAGTCATAAATAAGGGAGTAAATTGCTAAAATCGTCCCTGAGGTTTGGTTACGTTTGCCAGTTTCATCCAAAACAATTTTTTTTGTACAATATTGCCTTCACTTTTATGAATTTTCGTTATTTTCATCCAAACCTCTAACTTTTTTTTGCCAAAACCGTCCTTAAGGTTTGAGATTTTTTTGTCAAAAATAACCCAAATTAAACGTTTGGATAAAAATGACAAAAAAAGTCTCAAAAGTGAAGGACAATATATATCATATAAAAGAAAATTATTTTGGATGAAATTGAAAAATATACCTGGCTTCAGGGTCGATTTTGACAATTTACTCTAATTAGGGTAAGACAAAATTTGTAGCATATCTTTTGGTTACCGCCCAAGAATGTCACAAGTCAGGACCAAGGATCACCACCTTTTAGTATCCCAAGGAAATGATTACATGCTCCGCAAGAAACTCACCTGACCTCTGCTCCCACCCACCAACCCACTATCCTCCCTCCACATGTCCAAATGCTCCTTGTTCGTACTTATATACGCCTCCAAGCACTCACCTTGGATAGCTACAATGAAGAAGATGACACAACGTACAAGAGAGAAAGCACGGTATTTAGCAGATTACCACCAGAACACGAGGCGTATAAACCCCACAAGCACGCGGGGTATAATCCAAATGCAGAACACGATTATTAATTGAGCTATCGCCCAGAAGGCATAGCTGAAAAGTCTAAGTTCATCAGAGAGATCGCAACAGCCGATATCGATAAGACAAAACTGCCACACAATGTGGGCAAATATAATGGCTTAACAGATCCTGACGACCACCTCCAAGTCTTCAACGGCGCAGGGTTAACAGGTGGTTGGACATTACCAACTTGGTGTCACCTTTCCGCACAAACCTTTGTCGGCGCAGCGCGCGTCTGATTTGACAGTCTGCCAGCAGGAAGAATTAAATCTTGGATGGATTTTCGAGACAAGTTCCTCGCGCACTTCTCCCAACAACGCAGGCACACCAGAGATCCAGCTGATTGCCTAAATATATGGAGGAAAGATCATGAAAGCATATAAGATTTTATCACCAGATATAACAAAGAATGTCTGGAAATCGGAGATGTAGGTGAAAAGATGATGCGCGCACACTTCATGAGAGCCGTAAAATGTGACGACCTGATCAAAAGGTTAAAAGGAAGAGACGGAGGTCCCAAAGATTGGGACACCTTCATCGAAACAGCAAAGACAATTGCGCGAACTGATAAACAATTGACCGGCGATGACAGCCGTCAACACAATTACAGCCAGCATGATCGGCGCAACAAGAAAGGCAAAAGCCAGTCATGGAAGACATCTGGTTACAGAGAAAAAATTCCGATAAGAGAAGATGCGCGCGCTACGATCAATCAGATCAGTCATCGCAAAGAGGTTAAGAGAGAAAACAGAGAAAAGCAGTGGACACCCCTGACAAAGACCCCTTCCGAGGTCCTGTCAACCGATTACAGATGCGAAACAAAAGGGGCCAAGACCCAAATCTTCTCTACTTGTGCTCCACGTTGGTTTCCGACGAGAAAAGGCCCCATTGTCGTGGATGCTCTAATATGACCCCTAGTTTAGTATTTTTCTTTGAAAATTATATATTTAAATATAAAATAAAAACAGATTTGTATAATAAAAATGACAAGTCATAAATAAGGTAGTAAATTACCAGAATCGTCTCTAAGGTTTGGTTACGTTTGTTAGTTTCATCCAAAACAACTTTTTTGTACCATATTGCCCTTCACTTTTAGGATTTTACACCATTTTCATCCAAACCTCTAACTTTTTTTTGTCAAAATCGTTTATAAGGTATAAGATTTTTTGTCATTTTCATCCAAATATCTGATAAAAAAAATAACCCAAATTAGACATCTGAATGAAAACGATAAAAAAGTCTAAAAGTAAAGGACAGTATTATAAAAAAAAATTATTTTAAATGAAATTGGCAAACATAGCCGAACCTGATTGACGATTTTGAGAGTTTACTCTAAACAAGGGTAAAGACAAAATGTGTAGCATATCTTTTGGTTACCACTCAAGAGACCAAGGATCACCACCTTTTAGTATCCCAAGGAAATGATTACATGCTCCGCAAGAAACTCACCTGACCTCTGCTCCCACCCACCAACCCACTCTCCACCCTCCACGTGTCCAAACACTCCTTGTTCGTACTAATATACCGCCTCCACCATTTCCCCCAACGTCACAAAAAAACCACCAACTTTTTTTAGCTTTCAGTCAATCGCTCCATTGACGACGACGGCGATACGACAGCGTTTCGTTCAATCAGCATTGTAAGTTCGAATCATCCTCAAGCTTATCACATTCTCTGTCTGTTTTAAGCTAATCGATCGGTGTTTGAATCTACATTTTGAGCAATCGGATGTTTGAATCGCATCTGTAGCTGTTTGAACGTAATCAAATCATCGATCGGATGTTTGAATCGCATCTGTAGCTGTTAGAAGTTGATTCATAATCAAATTTTCAGTTGTTTGTTTATAAGATTGATGACAAATCGTTACGTGAAATCGTTTTAATTTGATGTTATGTTTCTCTAGCTTCAAGGATCGTTGATAGAGGCAGATCGAGTGATGGAAACGCCGGAAGGTTCTAGATCCTCTGGTACTGTTATATCCAATAATAAGTTTACGTGTAACTACTGTTTATGTTGTGATTTTAGGAAGCATTAGACTATTTTATGCATAAAATCATGAAATTTGTTGTTTGATTTTAGGAAGCATAAGACTATTTTATACCATAAAAACCATGAAATACTTTAATAAATTTAGGGTATTTAGTATTCACTCAACAGGCTTCATTGAACCTCTTTTTTCTACCTTTATGTTGTTTTATTTGTTTTTATTTTACTCCACAACTTTTTTTTTTTTTTGGTTTTTGGTAGTTTCATATTTTTATTTATTTATTTTAATTGTTGTGCGTTTGTCTGCTGTTGATATTTGGAGCCGAGGTCTCTTTGGATAGGGGAAAGGTTCGCCTACATGGCGAATCTAGAAAATCCGCATAGGGGTAACGTTTCAAAAAAATAGGTAACGAAATTGAAAAAATGTTAAATTTTTCTAAAATTTACACTACCATCAGAGTTTAGGGTATTTCGTATTCACTCAATAGGCTTCATTGAACCTCTTTTTTTCTACCTTTATGTTTTATTTGTTTTTATTTTACTCCACAATTTTTATTTTTATTTTTTGGTTATTGGTAGTTTCATATTTTTATTTATTTATTTATTTTAATTGTTGTGCGTTTGTCTGCTGTTGATATTTGGAGCGGAGGTCTCTTTGGACAAGGGCAAGGTTCGCCTACATGGCGGATCTAGAAAATCTGCATGGGGGTAACGTTTAAAAAAAGGGGGTAACGAAATTGAACAAATGTCAATTTTTTTCTAAAATTTAGACGACCATCAGAGTTTAGGGCATATCATTCTAACAACTGTTTTGACTTGGTATTTCTTGCTATCTTTGGTTTTGAGTAGACATATATATATATCTGAAACAGTTAAACGAAGGAGTACGGACACCAATGACACAAATTCATCGACGACATGCTTGTTTGATGATCACAAGAACAGGAAAGTTGATACTACAAATCCATTTGCTCTTAGAGATTGGGTGGTAGGACTTGATTCTGCTGAGTATGGTTCTGTGACAAAAGACATAGAATATCTTGTTTCGTTGAGGAAGCAGATGTTGGCACCTGTTTTCACTAGATTTCCCTCACTTAGAGAAGATTTAGTGGATTCGAAATCTGGGAAGGACTCTCCCAGTGTGAATGATGACGCAACCCATGGTACAAATGAAGTTATTGTCATTGACTCGGATGATGACGAGCCAAGTGTTCCGAGGCCTATCCAACCAGACCCAGATGTGGTAGCATTGAATAATCCTTCTAAGCAAGATCCAGTGACGCCGCTTTTGGTAAGTTCAGTTTTCTTGTGATTTTGTCTAAATCAACACAACATTTAATATATTAATGCGGCTTTTGCATTTCGGTTGTGTCTTTTTTGGACTAGCTTTATATAATCCATGTTGTTTCCTTGGTTTGTGATTCATTGGGATGATTGAACATGAAGGTACCTGATGAGGTAAGGAATAAGTCTTCGCGTAAAAGAATTATTTCCTTGGCACAACTATACGCAGATAAGAAGGAAACTGATATTGATGGTCAAGCCTCCATGCAAAAGCGTTCGGTGTGTATTCTTTCTTTTATAACTACTTATGATATTAGATATACGTTGGAAATAATATGTACAATCAATTTGCAAACATGTTGGTACTTGACAGTTGTTTATTACTATATATTAGTCATCAAGGACCCATTTTTTGCAATAATATGCTTCAACGTGTCGTAAACAAGATTATCTTGCTGGAAAAAAATTTAGTTGTATAAATATGTTACCATATAATTTTGAGAACTTGTGTCTTACTTCATTTAAAGAGAAATAAATTGCAAATCATTAAATATACGTACCTGCAGGAAATAAATAAATTCATTCATTACCAGTTATGCTTATAATCTTGCTCTTTTTTGTTGTGAGAAGTATAGCATACACCGGTTATTAAAAGAGTTAAGTAGGGACCCCATTCGTCCTTGTACAACAATTTGTTGAAGATATGCATATTCCATTTTAAATTCATCTATAATACATGTTCTTTTTGTGTTACATTATTTATATTAAATTGCCATCTAGGGGAGAGTTGGTGATGTGGAGGGCGATGTGGAGAGCGAAGAAGATAAGATGGAAGAAGATATGGATAGTGAAGAAGATGACGTGGGGAGTGAAGACGATGAGATGGAGAGTTCAGATGATGTGGAGGTTGAAGATGGTAATAACATAGAAGATGATGATGTAGAAGTTGAAAATACGCATGATAAGGGTGTGTATGTTGGTGTTGAAGAGGATGAAAGTAATTCACAATCTGACACTAACCTTTATGGGGAAGCTGATCTATGGAATGAAATGAGTATTGGATTAGAGTCCTTAAAGGTAATTAGTCATGTATTATATGCTTATCATCATCAAGCTCATGCATTATCATCATCATCAAGATCTAAAACTTCATTTTTTGTTTGTCTCCCATTTTTTGTTTGTCTCCGTCAGGAAATACATCCTTCATCTGATCAAAAGTCAAGTGAAGATGGACAAGAGTGTGATCATTCTTATATCTTGAAAGATGATATTGGTTATGTCTGCCGAGTTTGTGGACTAATCCAAACGCCTATTGATTCCATAATTGAGTTCCAACGTCCCAAGGTTAACTTTTCTCATACCTAGCCTTCTATTTGTTCTAAAAAAAAATTCTTTTAAAATTTATACCGATAAAGTCGGGTTCTAAACAAACGTGGCTAATCTCACCTTGTCTTGCTTAGCTTAACGGAGCTTTATCTTGACTAGTTTATTATCTATTAGTTATTTTATTATTTTTATTTATATACATACATTTACTTTTTTATATATTTATTGTCATATAACATGTTTATTCTATTATGTAATATAGTAATTAATTATATTAAAAAAATTATTATCATCTTTGTATGAATAAATAGGGCTCTTTTAAACTCACGAGTCTAGCCGAGTGTGGTATATAAAGCTGGGGCTTGGACTCGTTTATTAAATGAGCTTATTTTTAGGCTCGAGCTTGTTTACAAAGAACTAGGCTCGTTTAAACTCACATGACAGGTTATCATCACTAACATCATTTATTTACCTTTTTCTAACCAGAGCTCAAAGAGTATTAGAACATATTACTATGAAGGCCAAAAGAATAGATCAGGAGATGCTAGTCTTGATGGTGTGAAGTTACCCGAAACTGAGTTTAGTGCGCTTGAATTTACTGTTCACCCGAGGCACCAAAGGCAAATGAAACCGCATCAAGTTGCAGGCTTCAACTTTCTCCTAAGCAACTTGGTGTCAGAAAACCCAGGTGGTTGCATTCTTGCTCATGCTCCGGGATCCGGTAAAACATTCATGCTAATCAGCTTCATTCAGAGCTTCATGGCCAAGTATCCAGATGCCAGACCACTGGTGATCCTCCCAAGGGGCATTTTGGGAACATGGAAAAAGGAGTTCATCAAGTGGCAAGTTGAAGACCTCCCGTTGTTGGATATGTACTCACTGAAAGCTGAAGGTAGAACTCAACAATTACAAGTGCTAAAGAAATGGGCCAACCAGAGAAGCATTTTGTTTCTTGGATACCAACACTTCTCGTCAATAGTTTGTGACAATGACACAAAGCCGGAATCAGTTAACTGCCAAGAAATATTGTTGACCCGCCCGTCACTCCTGATACTAGACGAAGGCCACACCGCGAGGAATAAACAAACAAATATTTACATCGCTATCGACAAGGTGCAAACCCCTAGGAAGGTAGTTCTTTCTGGAACCCTGTATCAAAATAACGTCACTGAGGTTTTCAACACTTTAAACCTCGTCCGCCCAAAGTTTTTGAAAATGGAAAAGTCGAAAGGTATAAAAAGGCGTATTCTGAGCATGGTCGAGTTCAAAAGCCACACAAAAAAGGATACAGAGAATGAGTTTTATGAGTTGGTGAAGCATACCCTGCTTAAAGATGATAACTTTAAAAGGAAGGTGGCTATCATAGAAAATCTACGTGAGATGACTAATAGTGTTCTACATTATTACAAAGGAGATCTGTTGGATGAACTACCAGGCCTTGTCGACTTTTCAGTCTTTCTGAAACTCACACCAAACCAAGTACGTGCGGTTTCAGAGTTAAAGAAAGTGGCCCGGAACAACCCATTCAAAGTAAGCAGTGATGGGAGTGCAATCTATGTGCACCCTGGGCTGGAATCTCGGTTGAAGAACTCAGGCTCTAAAGAAAGAAACGATGAGATCGATGAGAAGATTGATGAGCTGCTAGAGAATGTAGACGGGACTGAAGGAGTGAAAGCTAAGTTTTTTATAAACATGCTTCGCCTGTGTGAATCTGCAGGAAAAAAGCTTTTAGTGTTTGGTCAGTATTTGTTGCCTCTAAAGTTCTTGGTGGGACTCACTGTTAAGACCAAGGGTTGGAGTGTTGGCAAACAGATATTCATGATAACCGGGGATCACGACAACGATGAGCGTGAGCTAGCAATGGACCGGTTCAACAACTCCTCTGAATCCCGAGTCTTTTTTGGATCTATAAAAGCTTGTGGTGAAGGGATATCACTTGTTGGGGCTTCCAGAATCATAATTTTGGATGTCCATTTAAACCTGTCTGTTACCCGCCAAGCAATAGGCCGGGCTTTTCGACCCGGTCAAATGAAGAAGGTCTACATATATAGACTGATCGCTGCTGAGTCACCCGAAGAGGAAGACCATGCCACCTGCTTCAAGAAGGAGTGCATTGCTAAGATGCTGTTTGAATGGAATGAGTACTGTGGTCATCATGATTTTAAGATGGAAACAATCAGCGTTGAAGATTGTGGTGATCGCTTTCTGGAAACCGCGTGTTTGAATGAAGATATAACCGCCGTCTCGAAAAGGTTAGTTAATTAGCTGCTTTCTGTCTTTTCTTAAAGCCTTAAATTTCTACATTAATATTTATTGTCCCGTGTTCGCTTTGTAGATGATCGCGCACAACGAAGAACGCGATAGATGTTGGTTGTTTTTTTCTATATTTAAACTCAGAGCTGCTTGTTGATGATAATGGGCTTACATCTGAAACCATGTGACTAATAGTATGGAACTAAATAGGTGTTAACATTTTTCTATAGATTCTATGGTTGAACCAATCCATTTAATCAGTTTACATTATCAATTCATGTTGGTCGTGCTCGTGTGGGTTATCAGTGTCATAGTGTATCCGAGTTCAGGTCCAACGCTGATCTTACATTCGGTTATCAGTGTCAGAATGTACTTGCGCTCGGGTTTGAAAGACACTGTAGTTTTACCATTTTAAACCGTAAAATTTTGGGTTTGTTAGATTTGGCTAAAATGCCCATATATTCAGAAACAAGTTAAGCCGTAGTTCCAAACCACACAAATAACGTACGATCTCCCAAAATTTCATATTTGGATATTTGAAAACATCCAAAATATCCACTTTCGAATATAAAAAAAAAATTCGATATTCAAATATTTAATGGCCTTCATGTATGTTCTTATACACTTTGAGCTTTGGTTAGAAAAGGTAAAAATGTTTTATTTTAGAACAATTAAAGGTAATAAAACATTTTTAGAACAAATACA